>CAOJBK011417656.1:0-13077 GCA_948294925.1 Codiaeum variegatum | reverse complement strand
CCCCCCCCCCCCCCCCCCCCCCCCCCCCCCCCCCCCCCCCCCCCGCCCCCCGCCCGCGCCCCCCCGCCTCAAAGGGTTATCATCATTTCCTCTTTCATAGATTTAGAATTTGCCCTATGGGGTAAGCCCTTTCTAAGTGTTTGATCCATCTCTAACTTCCATTTGTCTTTATTATAGAACGTCTTCGATTCCTAGGAGTCGATGTAAAATGAGCTCAATTCTACTAGGGGGCATGCATCCTTTGGTTTGTTACTATCTGAGATGTACCACCAGCCCTAGATAGGATCTTTTAATCAGGCTAACTGAGTGAAGATCAAATAAGATAAAGTTAGAAAGGAGGTATCTGCCAGCAAGGTTCGTGTAGAATTAGTTAAGGTAAAGGTCCATCAGGCCAAGGAAGAGGCCCAAAAGTCCTTTATCAATCTAATAAGGAGCTATATGAGGCCCTCAAGGCTGACCAAGACAAACTTTTTGAGTAGGAGGGCAAACTGGAGCAGTCTTAGAAAAGGAAGAACAAGCTACGGAAGGAGCACGCCCTGGCCCTAGCCACTTTGTATCATACCACACGTCAAATAGAGTGGACTTTAATTTGATAGAATAAGCTTCCTTCAAGCATTTTTGTCATCTAAGTACTTTAGTAAATTTAGTTATAATCTAGGGATCCAATTCTATGCTCTAGGCTATAATGTTGGCTTGGATGTTATCTTCCCCTTCTTTCTAATGGTTGACTAATATTTGGTTCAATGAGCACTGAGGCTCTAGAAAAGGTGCCTAAGTTAGAGAAGTACATGGAGGAGCTATCCTATCTCTTTACCCTTCCAGCTTTCACTATGAGAAGTGGGACCCTTTTATTCCATAGGTGTGCACATCGAGCAAGGGAATTCAACTGATGAAGAGGGGACAGATGCAGTAGGAGGTGGATCAACATCTAATAAGGGAGCTTCTTAGGGTGTTTTTCCTTATTCCTAATTTTTTTATATATTTTGTTTCTTTATTATATATAACTGTAAGGGGTGCCTATATAGTGGACTCTTATACTTATAAAATTTTCACATAAGGAATGAGAATACTAAATTCTTCTTTCAATTGATTGTGTCTTGTCTCCTTTTATTTATTTATGCCTTAGTATATTTTTCATAGGGCTCCAAGCCCACCTTCTTAGGGAGGGAACCCACCTTAGTGAGGATTTGGCCTTTTTTCTTAAGGAAGGATTTTACCTTTATAAAAATTCAACCCTCCTCCTTAGGGAAAGGCACTTCTTTGACATGGGTTTAACCTTCCTCCTTGGGAAAGGACATTGCCTTAGCAATGATATGACCCTCCTCCTTAGGGACCTCCCTCTTTGGGGAAGGACCTTGACTTGATAAGGATTGGACCCTCCTCCTTGGTAAGTAACTCTTCCTTGATAAACATTTAAGCTTCCTTCTTCAGTAAGGACTTTGCCTTGTCAAAGATATAAAACTTCTCCTTTGGGAGAGACCCCACCTTGGTAAGGATTTAGTTTGTTATTGAACATTGCTTAATTGAATAAAATTTGGAGAGAAGGCTTTTGCTTTCATTAAGTTGATCATTAATAATATATTTTGAGATGTTGGACATTCAAGTATGGGGGATGTCCTCACAATCCAAAGTTACAAGTTTGTAAGTAGTTGGCCCTATGACTCTCTCCACTTTTAACGAACCTTCCTAGATAAGTGCTAGCTTTCCAGTGCCTTCTCTCTTTCCAGTTGCTTCCAAGCTCCTCACGACCAAGTCACCTTCTTTAAACACCCTTGCATAGACCTTCTTATTGAAATATGTAGCAGATTTGTTTCTGTAAATGGCATGCCTCATTAAAATCTGATCCCTAATTTCCTGTATTAAGTCTAGGTCTATTCTCCTTAAGATGTCATTAGTTACTTGATCATAAAAATTGACCCGGCCATTAGGCAGTCCTATGTCTACTGTAATGACAACCTTAGCTTCATAAGTTAGGTTGAAGGGGGTTTTCTATTGTGGACTCCCTAAATATGGTCTGGTAAGCCCACAGGACATGATGGAGCTTACCAGTCCAATTTCTTTCATATCCTTTCAGTCTTCTTTTAAGCCCTTGTAAGATGGTCTACTTAGTGACTTCTACTTGCCCATTAGTTTGAGGACGGGATACTAAGAAGAGGTGATGTTTAAAATTTAGTTTGGAGTGGAATTCCCTCATTTTGGTTTCAAACTTTTTTCCCTTATCACCCACAAATTGATAACGGATACCAAACCTTCATATCACATTCTTCCATAGAAAGTTCATAACCTTATGCGTAGTGATGGTTGCCAGGGACTTTGCCTCCTTCCATTTAGTGAAGTACTCCACTTTTACTATATGGAACTTGCATCGTCCACTTTCTATTAGGAAATGACTAATTATGTCCATGCCCCACTTTGTAAAGGGCTAAGAATTGTGAATGGGAATTCGGTCTGCAGTAGGGACTCTTTTCTTATTGGCAAACTTCTGACATGACTAGCATTTTTAGACTAATTTCTTTGCATCCTCCTTCATCGTGGGCCACCAATATCGCTATCTAATGGATTTAGTTTCTTGGTCTATTCCTTTAATGTGAATCCTATAGAACCCTTCATATTTCTCCCTAAGTGTGTACTTTGCCTCTGAGGGCCTTTAACATCTGAGTCATGGAAAGGAGTAACCCTGTTTGTATAGCTTCCTATGATGGATTCAGAATTGGTCACTTTTCCTTCTGACTCTCTTAGCTTTTTTAAGATCTTTTGGCTCTCTTTCTTCTTCTAAGTAAGCTTGATATGATTCATCTAGCATGGTTCATCATCCACTTCCATGACATGTTCTCCCTTTTCAATTCTTAGGGCTATTAGGGTCCCTAAGAACACCCTTCTGAAAAAATCTATTAGATGTTAGACGGCCAATTTATTGAGACTATCTGCTCTAGTGTTCTCAACCATTGGGATCTTAATAAATTCGACTTTGACCCCCGTATCTTTCATTTGTTTTACCAACTATTTAACTTTCTATGCATATAAGGCCATGTTGTGCTCTTTTGCTTTGAATTCCCCTCTAATGTGTCCTACGATGAGCTGTAAATCAATGTACACATTGAGAGTTTCTACCCTTAGGTAGTCAGCTAGGCTAAGCCCTTGGACAATAGCCTTATGCTCAATAGTATTATTGGTGTTGCCAAATTCCAATATGAGGGCATGTTCACCTTAAAATATACTAACAAACCGCGACCGCAAGTATACTGGCTATTGATCCAAAACTTCTAAGAGATGAAACTTTAATAGAAATAAGTGTCACTTCTTCCTTTTGGAAATGGACTGCTTAATAAGAGAGGAGAAATAAAAAAAGAATACTAGAGAGAAAATAAGTTTGTAATTATGAAAATGCTTTCAATTGCTTTATTTTATTAAGTGAATAACATCTCTTTATATACACATTCTTATAACTAAAAATAACTTAAAGAAAAATAGTAAATTGATATAAACCATCAAAACATTAATGGTTTAAAATTCCTAGTTGATATAAATCATTAGTTTGTAATGGTAATTATTATAAACCATTAATTAAAAATATTAATAAATATATTATAATTTATTATATATATATATATATATAATTTATTCTACAATAAATTATAATAATGATAATAATCCTAGATCATAGGTCTCCCATTTAAGTAGCTTGAACTCCTTGACAAGCTAAAATTTAAGATGAGGAAATTCTCGAATTGCTTTTTCTCAGATATACCACTTTGAATTGTGCAGAAGGTGACCACTTCTACCAATGTAAAAATACTCTTGCTCTCCTTGTTTGGTTTCATGAACCTTTTGCTCCAATATACAATCATTATCCAAAGCATCTTCTCGCTCCATTATCAAGTCATCAACTAAGGGAAGATGGGCGTCCTCATCAAGATCATCATCCAATAGAGATGGTTCAAAGAGCTTCAAGTTCTCGGCATTGATGACTGAGTACATATGCATGTATGGTGGTAGGTTGAGCTGGAAGGCATTATCACGGATTTTCTTGATGATTGTGAACAGTCCATATCTGATAGGCTTTAACTTCTTTTCTTCTCTTTGTAACCCTTCCTTATCAAGGTGTAGCCATACTAGGTCACCTTCTTTGAAATTACATGGTCTGCGACGTTTGTAATGGCAATTTTTGTACCACTATTGTGAACGTTGCAGTTGTGCTTCCACTTTTGAGTGAGTCTTTCTAACTCGTTCGAGAAATTTCTATGCTTGTACATGTTCTTCTTCTTCCTTTCCACTTAATGGTTTGTCACCAATAGTGAATGCCATGTCAAAAGGGCTTTGAGGTAAGTAACCTAAGTAAACCTTGAATTGAGATTTTAGTGTGGTGCCATAAATTACTCGATTAAAAGCAAACTGTAGGTAAGGGATACTTTTATCCCATGTTTTTAGATGCTTAGAATTGTAACCCCTTAATAATGTACCATAGTTTAATTAACAACCTCTGTTTGTCCATCTATATGTGGATGAAAAGCAATATTATGCTTTAACCTGGTATCCATCATTCCCAATAAGGACCTCCAGAAATATCCTAAGAATCGACTATCTCTGTCTGATATAATCAATGTTGGGAGGCTAAATTGTTTCCAAACATTCTGGAAAAATAATTTTGCTGCCCTTTCTTCTATGATAGTCTTCTTGCATGGAATGAGTATCACTATCTTATTAAAATGATCCATAACTACGAACAAGTAATCATTCCCAAATTTGGTTTTAGGCATTCCTCTAAGAAAGTCCATTGAAATGCTCTCCCAAGGTCGGCTAGGTACTGGTAGTGGAAGATACAATCCTAACTTCCTATTGGAAGGCTTTGAGGTGTTACATAGAACACAACCTCGTATGTATCGATAGACATCTAGGTGCATTTTTTGACAAAAGACATATCACCAAAGATTCAGTAAAGTTTTCCCTACTCTAAAATGTCCAGCAACTTTGGAAGAGCTTTACGAATCCACTACAATATGTCACCATCTTCGGGTATGCACAATTGTGATCCTTTGTACATTAATCCATCTTTCAATTGAAACTCACTAGTCTTCTCTTGTTGTAGCCAAGCATGAGCTAAACTAAAATTAGTGTCTGTGCCATACCCTTTTATGTACTCAGAAGGAATTATAGGCTGGATTTGAATAGCCACCAATAATGCGGAACTTAATAGTGTAAGAGACTGAGATAATATATCTTCCAACTTATTGGTCATTCCCTTCTTGTACTTAATGACAATATTGAATTTTTATAGGTAAGGCAGTCATTTCATATATCAAACTCTGCAACTTTGACTATTTAGTTAGATACTAAAGAGGCTTATGATTAGAGTATACTAGAACTTCCTTCCCTAACAAGTAAGTTCTCCAATGCTTCACTACTTAATCTAAGGCATATAAATCCTTATCATAAGAGGGATAGTTCAGTACTGGTCCACTAAACATCTCATAATGGTATGCAACTGGTTTGCCATCCTGAAGTAATTCAACTCTCATTACATAGGTTGATGCGTCTGTTTCTATTTCAAATGCTTTCTGTAGATTTGGCAATGCTAAAACTGGGGCCTCGGTAATCTTTTGTTTTAATATCTAGAAGTATTCTTCATGTTTCTTTTACCATTCAAACTTTTGATTTCCTTCGTGAGAGAATGTAATGGTGCTGCAATTAGAGAAAAATGTCTAATAAACTTTCTCAAATATTGGCATGCACCTATAAAACTTCAAACTTCGGTAATTGAACGTGGAGTTAGCCATTGATTGATAACTTGTACTCTCTCTACATCTACTTTGAGCTTTCTTGCACTAAAAATAAGCCCTAAGTAGACAAGCTCTTATTTCTCGAATTCATATTTCTTCATGTTCAACCGTAATTGACTAGCTTGTAAACCCTCCATAACTTGAGCAATATGACGAAGATCGTCCTCCCATGTGATGATGTAGATTAGTATGTCATCTAAATAGACAATAACAAAGTCATCAATGAAAGGGAAAATTACTTCATTCATTAGTCACATAAAGGTAGATGGAGCGTTACATAGTCCAAATGGCATAACCAACCACTCAAGCAATCCCTGCTTCATTTTAAAAGCAATTTTCTAAGTATCCTCTTCATGGATGCGTACCTAATTTTAGATCAAGTTTGGTGAAGAAGCGAGCAACATGCAATTGATCTAAGAGTTCATGAATCCTCGGTAGTGGATACCGATTCTTGATGGTGATTTTGTTAAGTTCTCTATAGTCTATGTACATGTGCCATCCTCCATCTTTCTTGGGCATAAGTAGCACTGATGAACCACATAGAGAGCAACTGGGCTTGATAACTCCTTGTTCAAAAAGCCCTTAAACTTGTCTTTTAATCGCTTCAGATTATATTAAGGAAGTGTGATATAAACCCAAATTTGGTAGTGAAGAATCTCTTACCAATTGGATTTCATGCTCGACAGCTTTCGGGGTGGCAATCCTTGCACATATTCAAATAAGTCTTTAAATTCTTTCTGCAATTTTTCAATTTCACTGCATTGTGAGGGTAAGAAAGTAAATATGGACAAAGTCACATTTTCTAGTATTTGGTCTTAGGGTCGAATCATTAGCAAAATGAATTGTTTGCATGAATTAACTAATCTCTTAGCTTGGTTAGCAGCTAAGAGATCATCTGTTGTTTGAGGTTTGCAAGAGTTTACAAAAAACTCTTTTCCACCTTTCACAAAGTGATACTTACGCAACCTTCTATAATGAATTGCATCATAACCCCATAAATATGGACTGCCTAATATCATTCCCCATACATCGAATGAAACCACCTCGTATGTCACTTCATCAATGTATCGATTAGTAATTGCAAATTTAAAGGTACACTGCTTTGTAATCTGTATGTCAATGTCCTTCTAAATCCAGCCTAGAGGGTAGGGCTTAGGGTGAGGCATTGCTTCTAAGCCTACCTTCATCACTATAGCCTCTAAAATCATATTCTTTTAACTTGCAGGATCGACAATAGTTTGTACAACACTTTGTTTCACTTGAATGTTCAAATGGAATAACTCTTCATTATTGTAAGCATCTGCAATGTCTGTTGGTAAAGTCATTAAGACAAGTATAATGTCAAGTTGCTTCAAATCTAGAAGATCTTCTGCCTATTGCACTGTCAATGTGGCCTTCCTATCATTCCTTCCTTGGTTTTTATTTTGATTTTTAGGTCTCAACTCAGGATGAAGTATCTAGCACTTGTTCTTGACATGTTCGCTAAAATTACAGTGATCACAATAATTTTTTCTTGTTTTGGTCCATCCTTGATCTGTTTGCCTTTATTCTTCCAATCAAATATACATATAGTTGTATGTTTGTCGGCCTTCTTGTCAAGTCTTTTGTATTTGGCCTTAATGGTAATGGCTTTGATTATAACTTCTTTAATTGTTTCTACAGTGAACAATTTCAGTTTTTTCCTTATGTAGTCGGCAAGTCCTTCAATATATTTCATAAAGACATTGTAATCTTCAATGTCTATATCCAATACCAAAGCTTGGTTATGGAATTCAAAGGAATAGTCTTGTACTGATTGATCAAACTTTTGATTGAAGTGCTGCAATTTGTACTACCTTTCTTCTTCATAGCCAACAGGATAAAATTATTTTCTTAACAATTTCTTGAATTTACTCCAAGTAAACTCTAAAATGTTGTACCATTTTTGGCATGACTTCCACCATGTAATAGCATGGCTAGAGAGTTTCTGGCTTATAAATTGGATGGTTTCAGCATCAGAATACTTATGTATATTGAAATAAGATTCTAATGTGTCTATCTAAGAATCTAATTTGTCAGCATCTGTAACATCATTGTAAGTAGGAATTTCAACCTTGAAATCAAAATTTAAGGCACTTATATTTCTCTAATTTCCTTCTCCCTCGGTGTTGTCATCTTGGATGGTGTCTTCCTCTTCCTTGCTGTCATCAACAACCTGTCTCTTTGAAGGGGATGCATGTGAATGTTTTGAGGTTTTTAAATTTTCCACTAGTTCAAAAATAGATGTTGATAATTGATGCATGTAGTAGGATCATGCTGTTGAAGACTGATCTCTCTAGTTGGGTTAGAACTACCTGCACAGGAAGAACATTGGTCAAGGGTGGCCGGAGGTTGTGTTGGCGATAACCCTCCAACGCTCAAATCAAAATCAAAGTTCATATGGAAAAGCTCTCAAAGATGGATTTTAGCTTAGAGTGTGCTTTTTGTGTCAAAGTTACTTGTTATGGGACTTTGGACATTGTATTTATAGGGTGAACACCATGTTAGTGGGACATGTGTTTGCTCTGGGTGCACTGTAGGGTACATCATGATGGGACTTGTGACATCTGTCCCTGGTGACCTTAAACCATCGAAGGCTAATAAGACAAATTCTATTGGATGCTTGGGGTTCAGATAGAACCAAGGTGCTGAAGGGTTTGGATGAACCCTAAATACTTAGTTGAGATTGAAAATGGCTAGTGTTGAGTCATATCAGATGTACCCCTAAAGTATTAGCACTTGAAGGCTCCAAGGCTCAAAGAGTGCTTAAGTAGGGTTCCTTAGGTTTGAAAATTTTGGCCTTCCATTGGGCGGTCAGTTTGAATTTTGAATTTGAAAAAGAGGCAAGAAGGCTTGTTTGGCTTCTGAGCTAACCTGATGTGACGTTTCTTTGCCTCGTGCATGACCTTTCATCAGGTTCGGATGAGACCGTTGAATTTCCCCATGTAACGACGCTTCCTCTACAGCATGTCCCTGTTCGCCACATAGAGGGACATTTTTCTATGATCATAATGAGCATTAAAGAGTCAGCATGATCATTAAAGCACGCTGCTGCCTCCGCTAGTCACTTGTCAGCCGTTTCTGTTAGGCTCATAAATGCCACTGGCCGACTATATAAACCTGTTCTCCTCTCCCTTTTTTCACATTTTTCCTTTTCATCTTTTTGTTGTCTTCTGCTCTTTTCTTTCCTTTGCTTATTCATTGTCTTTTCCCTGCTTCTTGCTTACTTCTCATATGTTCTTCAATGGCACCACCATAAAAACAAACCATGAAGAATTTTCTAAAGGTGGAGAAACCTCAAAAGAAAAGTAAGGCTTAGGACACTGAGACTTACATAAACAACACTATGAGACCTCATATGAAGGACATTACTCCCATGTCCTTCAAGTTTGGGACCTTCAAAGAGAACATCGATGCCTTATCTGGCTATATCCACATTGAGCTTCCCTCCCTATAGGCCAGAATATTCTCTACCAATACAACTGTTGAATTTCCAAAAGGAGATTGTGAATATGTTTGGTATTACAATCATTTGATTAGGGGCTTCCTGGTTCCCCCTTCTCCTTTCTTCTATCGGTGCTTCGAATATTTCCATGTTAATCTGATGATGCTGACTCCCAATTCAATTGAGGATCTCCACTGCTTTTAAGTGGTCTGCACCATTTTAGGTATCAACCATCCGAGCCTGAAGATGTTTCAGACGTTTTTCAACCTTGCAGCCTCCAGCGAGCCCTATATTTGGTGCTTCCAGAAGAAGCCATTGCGAACCTTGTTTGGAGCTAAGGAAAACAAGATGGATGACTAAAAGAACAAGTTCTTCTTGGTTAGAGTGCTGAAGCAGCTGAGAAAAGGCGAGGTGGGCTTCAAGTTCACTAGGGAATACAGAGGCTTGCCAAGGGTGGAAAAGTTGGACAAAAATATGATCATTGCTGATGGCCAGGGCATCCGAGCCCTTGCCAGCTGTGATTATTTATTCGATCAAAGCCTGATCATGGGCTCATCCTATCTTCTAAAATTGGATGGGTCCTATTCACTCCCTTGCAATGTGCGACGTGCCTCTCGTAAGGATTCTCCCTTTAACATTTTTGCTATTAAAATTTTATTAACTTTGTTTCCTATGTAACTAATTTTCCCTTTACTTACAGAGCCTTTGACAGTTCAAAAGGCGAGGGATATATTGAATGAGGTGGCCCAATCAATGACAGATGCCTTTCCGAAGGTGGTGAGATAAGCCCTTTGCCCTATGGATAATAAGGTGTTTCTACCTATCCATTGCTTCAAGACCGGGAGCCTCAAGGTGCGAACCCTTAAAGAAAATAAAGCTGCCACAACTTCTAAAAACTTGAATGTGGAAGTAAAGATGTATCATTACATGAAGAACTTCAGGGTTAGGAAGGAGCATCTGGACTCCTCTTTGGAGCGTGATCCCTCTTCTCTCGCTTTGGCCGCAGTTGAAGAGGAGGGTGAAGAAGTAGTTGGCCCTTATAAGGGTGATGCTGAGGTGTCATTGGATGAATTAGAGGAGTCCCTCAATGTGCCTCTAGTCCGAAAGAAGGGAGCATCTCATGTTGCTGATCCTGCTGAAGCAAGGCTAGAGGAGAAGAAGCTGAAGAGGCTCTGAAAAGCGTCTAAAGAGGCTGATGCTCTAGCTCTAATGGAGGGTCTTTTCTAGCCCATAATGCCTCAAAATTTTTACCTTAGTGTCAGGAGTGAGATGGTGGTCGGGCTCATGAGAGATGATGCTGAGTTTGCTCAAGTTCAAGGCTAGGTGCTGAGTTTTTTTGGAGAAGGTTACTCCCAACTTTGGACAGTTTCATAGGTTGGTAAGTCAATATTACCAACATGTCCACATCGTGAAGGATGGATCACGCTAGTGTCGTAATAAAAGAGGTTTTTAAAACTCAGTCCTTTAAAGGATTTCAAAAGCCTAGCCTAATGGAGCGCCCTCACACCAGTGGATATCTCAAAGATGGTTAAAGCTGCAAAGGCTCTGGCTACATTCTTGACGGCTTCAGACTCTTCCCTCTTCTTCGTCTCTATTTTAGGTCTCAATGCCTAAACTTTCCTCTCCAGTTTAGGCTCCACCACCTGAACCTTCCCCTAGGCTACTCCTTCAAGGTAAGCAATCTTCTTTTTTTTTTAAAAAAAAAAAAACTTCATTTAACTTTGTGTAGGGGAGCATCCAGCTGGTTTAGTTGGCAGGGAAAAAACCAGTGCCCATTCTATATCTGTCCCTACTGAGTCCGAGCACATTACTTTAAGGGACCTAATGGAGACTCGGGGGTATATTGAGTCCTTAGAGGCCCTCATACAATGGGACATGCCATCAGGGGCTACCCAGCCAACAAATGAGGTACCTGAGGTGAACCCGCCAGTGGCTCTGACCTGTCATGAAGAAGACCCTGTCCTTGGGGGTCTTACTGAAGCTGAGGGCGTGCCTGTGATGTTGATGGAAGGTGAAGGGGACCTCGCTGCTGAAGTGCCCACCGAAGTACCTATGGGCGAGAGGAGGGTATATATCAATCTTTATGGTGAGACCTTGTCCATCCCCTTGGCCTATGGGGGAAATCTGTGCATAGATCTTCCTCAGGATCTTCCTACTGAGGGTGGATCTTGTGGCCTACCAAGCCTAATTATCTCCAAATACTAGGTTCCTCATGCCTTGAAGGTAACTTGTCTTTAGAATTTATATGTAATAATTTATTTATATTTCTTTTTTACTAACTGCTTCACTTTCTAGTCTCCAGGAGGTGACAAACCACTTCAACGGGCTGTTGCATGACTTGGAAGATAGCAAGGCTTTAAACGAAGCTTTGGCAAAGCAATTGGCACTGCCTCAGGAAAGGAATGAGGCCTTACTTGCTGAGAAGAAGGTCTCAAAGTCTCATGTTATGGAGCTTGAGGCCTATTTTATGGAGCTTGACTCCATTAAAAAAGAAATGAAGATTTAATCTCTGCCAACTCATTCTTAAGGTAGCAATCTGAAGCTCTAGAAGTTGAAAACACTAAGCTTGAGGAGTGCTTTCAATGAACTTCCAGTGAGGCTAGTAATTCGAGTGAAGTGGCTGATATATATGTGAAGAAGATAGATGCTTTGATGGACAAATTGCCTCTCATGCTAAAGGGTGAGGTTCATAGATGCGCAGAATCTCGCTTTTTTAAGGGCTGGCACAATGTTGAGGTTGTCCTGAGGAGTGATAATTTGTACAACTGAGCCTTGACCTTAGTATTTGAGAAATTTTCAGAAGTAAGGGCTCACTTCAAATTCTTGGATGCAAAAGGAAATGTGCTAAATATTTAGCTCTTTGAATACATAGATGGTATGGGCGCTCCGAATTTATCTTTCCTTGAGCGAATACCTCCGACCTTCGACAAGTTTAGAGAGCCTCATCAAGCATTGCCTTCCCACTCATCTAGTGAAGATCAACTACCCATCAGAAAATTGCTCCATCTTTCGCAGCCAGAAGCTAGCACCTCACAAGTCCCTCCTTCTTAAGATTCTCAATTTATTGTAATTGTACTTATAATACCTACTCTGTATTTTTTATATGTTTTTTTTGAACTTGTAATCATTCTTTCAGATTCATTGTAAGAAATTTTTTTCCTCTGTTGTACATGATTACTTCTAATAAAACTTGACCATTCTTTTAACTTTGTGCATTTTGTCTCCGACTAACCCTTCGCTTCTATTTTTTATTATGCCATACTTTAGACCTCGCATAGTACTATAACTTTTCTTTCTAGGATCTTTCCTTCAAAGTTTCTTTTTTTTTAATGATGTTTGATATCCTGTCCCATTTGTCTTTGACACCACTTGTAATATGGCCTCACCAGTCCAGGTTGGACTTAAGTGTCCCCCTTATGGATCTTTTGCTAGTCAAGGCTAGTCTTAGGTGCCCCCCTTACAGGCTCTTTCACCAATCAAGGCTAGTCTTAGGTGCCCTCTTTAGAGAGTTTTTTATTAGTCAAGGTTGGTCTTAGGTGCCCCCCTTAAAGGGTCTTTCTCAGACTAACCCTTCGCTTCTTGAAGTTTTTGATGTCACCATTGACTTCGTTTGGGTTTGTTGTTGTTTCCTATCTTTTTAGGGTCTCGTGTCATTTTTTACTTTTTTTTTTTTATTTTGAAAGTTAATGATTCAATGTCCACCTCTGGTCTTTTAGGCCCCGTCTTTCCTTCTGGCTTCTTTGAAGTTTTGGTCAAGTGTTCTACACTGTGCCCCCCTTGAAGTGTCTTTCGCCAGTCAAGTTGGACTTAATGCCTCATCTCATACTTTATACCTCG
>CAOJBK011417340.1:0-10447 GCA_948294925.1 Codiaeum variegatum | reverse complement strand
TTGATGAATTGTAATTACTTTTATATTTTTACATGTTAATGACAAATTATGATTCATTATTATTTTTTAAGTTGTAATGAAAAAAAAATTTAAGTATTGAATTGAATGAAAGATTTTGAATGAATATGTTTATGAATGAATAAATGAATATTTTATTTTATTTGTTTTTTTTTTAAGTTTTGGATCATTAATTTTTTTAAAAGCCCAATGGGCTTAAACCGAATGAACCGAACCGAAAAAATCGAAAATAAAAAAAAAATTGGTTAAAAAAAATTCGGTTTTATACATAAATTGGATTGGTTCGGTTTCATTAAAATGATAATTTGGTATTTCGGTTTTTCAAAAAACCGAACCGATGCCCACCCCTAGCCCAGGATAGTCTATTCTTGGGCTTTGAGTATAGAGATCATAGTATCTTCTTGCTTTTTTATAGTCTTATCTTGTTTCCTTAGGATTTCAGCTGCCATAGCAGTAATGTCGGTTGGTGGAGCATTAGGATCAACATCAATGGGGTTGGGAGCATTTCTGGTGTTGGATTTAAAAATGAGGTATCAGTAATTTGGTATAGCCACAACATACTTGGTTCAAAGACACAACTCAGGGTAGTGTTTGGTTTGGTTTTGAAAGATTTGAACTTATTCATGTTCATGATGGCATGATGTATACATTCGTATATGCATGAATGAAAAATATTTCATGATGAATCAAGGAGATTCGTGTGGGTCTAATGGCTAATGGCTAAGTGCAACATTGTTATTCAAACCGAAAGGATCGGGGGGGAGGGGGAGTGGGAGTGTATGCCTTGGAATAAAGAATTCGGATGTGAATATGCAATATGGCTAACAAATAACTTGAAAGGGTAACAAGATAAATTAGCCCAACTATCTTAGTATGGAGGTACGACACCTTATATTGCCATAACACGCCCTTGTCAGAAACGTGTCACACAATCACCCCAAATCAAGGAAAGGTTACCTTTTGACACTGACAGTAAGGTATATTCCATCTTTCTAGTAAACTACCTAGTGTCACGCTACTATCTGACACAGATTTTCATCCAATGGTAACCTTCATCATTAAGAAAGCCGTAGGATAGTCAGATAAACAACTCAATCGTACAAGGGAGGCCTATAAAAAGCCTCCACGCCAATTGGTAAATGATTCTCTTTTTCCTTTCTCTTACCCTCATCTTTTACATTAAGCACTTAATATTATTGCACCTTTGTTTTACTTGTTCGCGGAACCTTAAAACATCACAACTACAAACTGACTCGAGCATTAGAGGATACTTGTCGAATAACAAATCTGACCCTCTTGATCATATTATTGTGATTGCAGACTCATTACTCAGAGTCCTCATACTTAAAAACTTATTATCTTAAAGGTTTCTATTATTGATTGGAGTCACTTTAATCACTTAATTACTATACTAAAAAAAAGTATTCAAAGTGTTAAACTTTTTAATGGGGAGATGCTGCTTTTGGTGAATGAGATCACATGTTCAAAATTTTCAAAGATAGAATTCTAGTGTCTTTTTAATGTCTCGTTGTCTGGCAAACAAGAGAAAGTAAAAGTGGGCGTTTCATATTTTTTCTTTTTTCACATGAAAGGGGAATGTTATTGGAGTGCTTCCTCCTGCTAGCAATAATGGTGGCTTACATTTAACTATTCATGCGCCTATGAACACCAAATATAATAAACTCTTATTATAATCAAGGGTATGAGGCCACACACAATCAGAACTTCCTAGCATAGTCAATAACTGGTTTCAAAAAAAAAAAGCATAGTCAATGACTCCTAAGCGTGGCAAAATGTACATATAAATTCGTGGTGTGAGATTTAAAGTATGGTTAGATGCGCTCCACTGTTGGTTATATGATCGACCGATGGATCCCATCAATCTGTCACTTCTTGCAGTCCATTATCCTCTATCATGGAAACCGAGAACCCCACACAATCGAATAACATTTCACATCTTAATTGTTCTACCACCACCCACTCCCCTTTCCTTAGTTTTCACTTAATCTCTCAAAATATGACTAATGAATTTCTATCAAATTTAAGCTGTTGATTTAGCACTTAAAAAGTCCAATAAAATAATTTTTTAATATTTTAAATATATTTTATAGCATCCACTTCAATAATAATAATAAAATTTCGTTGTCTCTTTCCTTTCTCATTTTCATTCATGACTCCTCTTATTAGTATAAAATTTTCATTATAAACATTAAGAATAATAGTTTAAAAAAAATTATAACAACATCCACCTACAAATTTTGATATTAAAAAATAAAGAAAAGAAATGATTTATAATATTGCAGAGAAAACAACTCAAGCAAACCAGAATGCTACAATAGGAAAAAATAAATTGATTATTTGTTGAATTTATTTATTTTTTCTTTTGCAAATTAAAACAATAACAACAATTAGCTTATTTAGCAAAAATAATAATAATTGCAATTGCTATAACCATACTTATATTTGTGCAACGTGCAACTGATCACCCCTCCAGTTTTTCGGCATCCACCTTAAACCAACATCATCAATGTTGATCCCAGCACTAGATCACGCCAAAAACTCAAATCGTAACCCACCATCAACCCAAGCCTCCTCTCGACTCCACCCCATCATCATTGTCGACCCTAAAAAAATTTCTAAAACCGCTGTCATGTTCGAAACCTCAACACTCAACCATCGTACACCACCCCAGAACCACCACAAAGATCCAACCAGATTTTCTTTACTTGAATCGAAAACCCCACATCCCTAGACTTGTTTTGAGTTTAAAGCATCAGACCTTCCATTTGCACCGCCACCTTCAACCTCTCAAATGCAAAACGGCGACTTGAGTATTCGATTACCGCAACCCATACTCATCTCTCAACCTAGCCAATTTTATCTTGTTGCATCCAAGTGAATCAAGATATCGTAATAGAGAGGAGGCTGATGATGAGTTCTTATTAGGGGATAAATCTTTGATTTTTAAGAGTTGGTGAATGTTATCTGATCATGGAAAGAAATGAGATGAGAAGCTCAGAACAATTGAGGGAGAGTCAGGAAGGGGGGTAATATTTTTTTTAATTATTATTCAAGTAGGTCCAACATATTATACTATTAATATTAAAAAAAATTATTTTTTGACTTATTGACTGCCACATTAGTGGTTCTGTTAAATTTGATAGAAATTTTAACCTTAGGACTTTTATGTTATTGATACAAAAACTTTAAGGATTTTATTATTGCAAAAAATTTTTGGAGGATGATAATGTTCACTAGTCATGATTTGAGGGACAGTGAATGAAATTAACTTCCCTTTCCTTCCTAAATTCTTAGCTAGTATTGGACTTACATGGTTCGATATATATATATATATATATATATATATATATATATATATATATATATATATATATATAACGAGAGTAGTCATCTACTATTTATATGTTGGTGGGAAGGTTTGAATTCGAGATCTCTCACTTTTCATACATTTTTATAAGTAATGAGAAATCCAATCAGGCTAGACTTGATTGACAAAGATATCCAATATTTAATTGTTTTAGCACATGTCAAACATATTTAATGTCATGATATAAAAAAGCATATTTATTTGAGGGGAAAAAAAGCATACTTGATATTCTTAAGGAGTCATTTGTGGATTTAAGAAGCATGAATTTTTTAAATTCATAAAATAAAAAATCATAAAATATAAGTTTATGAAATTTTAATACACATTCATATTTGTTTATAACAATAAAATCTTAAGATTTTAAATTAAAATGTATAAGTTTTTTATTTAGATGAATAAATATAATTCAATGAATCTTATGAACAAATTACAAATCCACTCTCAATATTATTTATAAATAAATATTAAAATTTATATTTTTAAAATAATTATTAAAATGAATTTTATGAACAAATTACAAATTTACTCTCAATATTATTTATAAATAAATATTAAAATTTATATTTTTAAAATAATTATTAATTTTTTTTTTCAAATAAATAGACTTAATACTATTTTTAAATAAATATTATAATTTATATCTTTAAGATAATTTGTACTTTTCATAGTTTAATAAATGTGTCTATTTACTTTATCTGATTAAAAAAATTAAAAAAAAAACATTTGACTTATTAAAAATTTTGAAGAATCCATCATTAATCCAAAATGATAAATTTCACAAAAATCCATATTTTATATGAGATTTTAAAATCCTCAGAAATAAGAGATTTGGACCATTATGAATTTAAAAAAATTCACGAATTCTACTCCAATTTTTCAAATCAAATAATAAGTAAAAGTTATAAATACATAGATTGCAGAGAATCCATCTTCTTTCAATTTAAACGACCTTTAATTTTATTTACAATGCATACATTTTCTTATCTTTTTATTTTTTTTTCTTTCAAATAGACTTTTTTTTCTTTTAATATATATTATCTTTAATTTTTTTTGAAATTTATTTTCTATTTTTAAAATTTTTTAGTCAATCTAATAATTGTATAATTATTAAAATATTAATGACGAATTTATTTTAATAAATTAACTTATAAAATTATTTTAAATTTATTTTATTCATTAATTATAATATAAATATTTATTATTATTTTTATAACTTGCTCCCAAAGGACATGACCTAGCGGTAAGTGGCTAATGTTTATAGCTGCATGTTTCAAGTTTGATTCTCGGAAAGGTAGGAGATAAGATGGATTTGGACATTAATTCACCATCCTACATTTTTTTAAAAAAATAATTTTTTTATAAGTATCATTCTTTTATTAATATATAGGGAAAAAAACTACTATAACAACAAAAAACATCATGGTGATGAAAAAATCCCTACTTAGAACTAAGTAAAAAATATAAGATCAATACAATCACTTGATTCAAGTTAAATATTACAAAAAAAAAATGAAAATTAAATAGCAATAATAGTACAAAAAGCTTATCTCCTTGACCATCTACTACCATTCATAACTTGAAAATTAAGTAATTGATCACCTACTAAATGGCAAACAAACAATAATAAAAAATAAATTAAAAGTTTGTATAAAGTAAGAAAAAACAATATCGTTCACAAAAAAGACTAGAATAACTTGTACAAAGCAAAATGAGTATTTATCATTTTAATATTAATGAATTTGATGATGTAAATAAATATATAATTCTATTTAAATAATTAATTAAATACAAACTTTACCAATAGTGAAGTTATAAGACTAAGCCAACATTATCATGTGAAGCTACGACCGCCCATCTTCTTGGTTACATCATCACCATTATTATTCTATAAATTTTCAAACTAAAAACTACTAAACAAAAACTTTCATAGCGAAATTCATCATAAAAATCTAATACTAACTAGAGAAGATCATACAATGAATCTAAATTATTCTTCATATGTATAAATATACATATACAACATCATCACTAACAAGTCATAAACAAATCCAAAATCAAAAGTAATTAAAAATGAACAACTAATTGTTAAAAAAACTAATAAGAGAAAAAAATTCAACAATCTCGAATTTAAAGCATAATTGAATTAGATGACCAAAGACAAAAAAAAAATCAACTAACAAAAATTGATAAGTTACAAAACTAAAATTATGAAAACCAGTACACCTAATCACGCAGAAAGAATAAAAATTAGACCACCATGCTTCAAGTTTACTAACAATATAACCCAAACATAAAAAATGATTACATGCCCATAAAAATAAACAAATCTACACTTACAGAGCATTCAGTTTTAATTGAATAAGATAAATATCCACATAATCAAACACAAATTTAGAACTCAAATTTGAAAATTAGCATAACGCTATCAAAATAAAATTGAAACACTCATAATCAAAATACAATATTGAAAAATAATACATGAAGTACAAGCCTACGAATATTAATCATCATCAGCCACAAAGGGTAAACAAAATTTTATCAAATCGTAAAGTCCATGAGAAGAACACAAATCCACTTGAAAATCAAATTTGGCAAATTTAGACATTTAGAAGATGTCTACAACCAAAATCATGCCACTGCTTTCTTTTAAAGCCACTGCTCTCTTTTAAAAGAAGGAGAAGATGAATGAGGGGAAAGAAAGGAGGCGAATGAAGGCCGGAATCTAGATTTCAATTACGACTGAGGAGGTGGATTGGATACAAAAGGGGTGACGGCTAGGGTTTCATAATTGTTATATAAAGCAGCACTAGTTGAAAAAGAGAACTTTAACTAGAGACATTATTTATCATTTATTTCGTTAATAATCATCATTAAGTAATGAAATATTCATTTTTTTAAATTTGAAATACTATTTTTTTTTCAATTTTTATAACTTTTAGTGATAATATTTCATTAATTTAGTAATAGTTTAATTATCAAAATATTAATAATGAATTTTATTTTAATAAATTAATTCATAAAGTATTCTAGTTGTATTTTATTCATCAACAATAAATAATATATTCATCACATATAATATTAATATTCAATATCAAATGATAAATATTCATTCAATTTTTTTATTTAAATAAATATTATATTTATATCTTTTTTATAACTTTGTAATGAATGATATAGTAATATAATTATTGAAATATTAAAAATAAATTTTATTTTAATGAATTAATACATAAAATTTTACCAATTTTATTTTGTTCATCAACTGTAAAATAAAATATTCATCGCATATTACACTAATATTCAACATCCAATTATGAAATATTCACTTCTTCTTTTTTTTTTTAATTTAAATTTGTGACTTTTTTTAGTGAATTTATTAAAAACTTAATCGTTAACACAATAATAATGATAATGAGCTTTATTTTAATAATTAATTCATAAAGTCATTTCATCAAAAGGGTATGAGCTTCGGATCCTGCGAGAACTCTCCTTTCTCCAGGTAAACTTAGATTGGGTCATCCAACATGGTTCTTCCATTTCCACCTCCATTATTTCTTTGCTCTTCGCTATGCTTGAGGTCGTGAGGGATCCCAAGAACACTTTGTTAGGATAACCCAAATGATGGACTGCTGTGGGCTTACTCTCAAACTATCAGCTTTGCAATTTTGACTCCTTAGGACCTTTCTATAGTCCATTTTGTCTCCTTTCTCTTTCAATCTCTAGTTATGCTCCTTGACAATCTTCAAATACTTTGCCATCTTTTTCTCTCTTACTATGAACACACAATCTACATGTCCCAGTGCCAACTGTGAGTCACTACAAATACATAATCTTTATATCATGAGGAAATCAACAAGTTAAAGCCTTTGCACTAAGGCCTCATATTTGGATGTATTGTCGGTGGTTTGAAAGTCCAATTTCAATGCATATTCCAAGAGAGGATTCATGTGCTGCTTTTTAGGAAAGTTCTGATTCCACTAGCTTTTTGGGTATTGTGAACTCTCATTTTGACACCATCAAATCCAGTCTATCAATATGAACCCATAACTCAAGCTGGGGTAAAATCAAACTCAAAACGGACCTAAAATTGGGAAAACATTGAAACTGGGTTGAACCGAAGCAGGTCGAGCATGAGCAAAAGGGCTCACGCATACACAATGCCATCTACATGTGTAGAGTGCTTTATGCATGTGGAAGAGCCCCTACTTATGCACAGAGTATTAACCCACTGATTTATCAATCTTATTTTGATGATAACAAAACTATAACTCTTTAGATGTTGTGTGTTTAGTTATGTTTACAGATTTCATTAGATGCAATGCCATCTAAAATCATCTAGATGCTTGTGCATTTAACACTAATAGTGGCTTATGAAGTTCAGAAGATTAAGGATCTAGGGAGTTTAAGTGGATAAAAATTAACTTAGAATAATTGTCAAATAGATCACACTTAAAATGTGCACATAATCTTTCATGTGTTTTCCATGCATCTTTTATAAAATTTCCTCTAAAAAAAATTAAACTTTTAAAAGTAAGAAGAATCTATCTATTTGTATCTAACATTATTAGAAAGCCTCTCACAACATTCTTCCTAGGATCTGATCTAACAGTCACTTGTCAGAAGCATTTAAGGATTTTTTCCATTCCGCTATTGTTCATCAGCCAAGTCTGCTTTTCAGCTGTTTGCCTGTCCAATTTAAGATCAGATGCAGACAGAGACATATCTTAAAAGAAATGAGGTGTTGTCTAATACACCAATATTTTGATTTTCTCACTTTTTTGAAATTCAAATTTCCCCCTCAAAAACCATGTTTCATCTTCAACCTTTATAAATACTCACTATTTTTCATTTAAGAAGGTTGGTTCATGCATTGATGGCTTGAGAAGAAGCTCTTAAAATAAAAAAATTCAAGAGAGGCATTTAACGTCTGATTCTTTGTGTCTCTTGAAGCATTCACTTCTCAATCATCACTTGAAAAGAATTTTCATTCATTAACTCTATCTCAAATTGTTTCAATCATTTTTATATATCTTTTAAATTTGAGATCGTACCAAAAATTCTTTTCACATGCAAATTCCATAAGCATTTCAAGTTGATCCATAGAGGAATTTGCATTTTTCATTTTATTTTATAAATCTTCACATCAATACTTGTATTCTCCTTTAGTGGCTGTTGAGCCTAAAGGTTGAGCTTAAGGGAGTCACAACTGCCACAGATAATATATTATGAGAGTCATCTATTCCTGCTATAGGTAAGAGGTTGTTCAGACGCCTAATAAAGGTCCGACGAATTTAGGTGAGAAATGTATCCTTAATTAGGTTAGCGTCTAAGTGTTATAAAAGGGTTTCCTCTAGCCTATTAAAATAGAGGTGTTATACTTAAAATCTTAATATGTGATCCGTAAGGATGCATATAGGTCTTAGAACCAAACTATAATAAAATCATTATGCCTATAATTGCTTTTCATAACTTTATTTCTCATTATGTTATCCCTCGTCTAGAAATATATTTTGCAATAATCTTTTCACTAAATAGTTTATGTGCATCAAGTTTTACAATTAAATTTGGAAAACATGAAGTTGAAATATTTAGTTTTGGTTGCTTCTAATAGCATAACTAGGTTAATTAGGTTATCAAATTATAAGCACAAGTGACTACTCTAGTCTTCATGATCCCATTAGGCATCTTCAGGGGTTTAGCCTTTCTCTTGCTCTTGCATCTTCACAACACTTGTGTACATAACGTATCATTGGCATACCAATGCAAGATTACAAAACAAGATAGCTCATAGGCACATGTGAACTTGAATAAAACCTAATGTAGCAATTAACACTTAATTACAAACCCATATATAATAAAAGAATATTAAATATCCCATAAGTTCATTCATTATGTTAAAAGTCCATGATCATCAATTCATGCCATGACAAACACATAACAACAACATATAACACTTATATATTATCTATGTGTTTAGGTTTTAAAACTTTTGGAACACTTCCAAGCGTTTTGAATATCCCATATTCACTTCAAAGTCCAATTATGTTCATTAGAAATATTGCTTGAAAGCCTATAGAAGATCCCAAACACTTTGGGGCTTGACCAATGTGGCAGTGTGCTCTCACGGGCACCCTCACAGGCCGTGACGGGGACAGTGAGAGCACAAAAGCCCTCTCACGGGTATTATCAAGGAGCGTGACATAGCCCGTGGGAGGCTACTGCCTGCCATCCCTTGATTATGCATCTCACGGTCCTAGTCACGGTTATGACAGAGACTATGAAACATAGAAACCCTCTCATGATCTCAGTCACGGGCCGTGACTGGGACCATGAGAAGCTACTGCTTCTCATGGGCATGCAAAACTCAGCTTTCACGGGCAGTGTCACGGCCCATGACATCGACTATGAGAGGTGTTTTTCAACATTTTTCAAGCTTTTAAACCTAACAAACACAATAACACAACCATGGTTTTGCACAAGTAATTGGGTGGCTCCGATACCACTTGAAGGGAGAATACGAAGTCGCGCAGCGGAAGCAAAAAAATTTTGGGAAATCCAATGTGACTCAATTTTTTATTTTCAAAACTTTTATAAAACATTTACCATGCCAAAACCCTTTTGATATGGTTGGGTTTAGTATTCATTAAACACTTTAGCAAATTACTAAACCCTAAAATGAACCCATATTCAACATTAAGGATCTTTACCAATTATTATGAAAAACACAATAGTTATAAAGAAGGGTTAAAATGTAGGAAATACCTCAAATCCCTCTTTCATTTAGCTCCACAAATGTGAAGCCTCTAGTTCGACTCATATCGAATCTTTCCTTTGGCTTGTGTCTTTCCTTCTTGAAGAAACTTGAACCCTCTCTTGGTTGCCCAATTTATTGGTTCTTGCTTCTTGCTTGAGAACTTGAGACCTTAGGGATTGTGTTTGGACTTTGGTTGAACACACACTCTCTTTCTCAAAGATTTAGATGTAGAGTTTATAATTGAAGATGTTTTTTTCAAGAATAAACTCCCTCTCACTAAATGGTGT
>CAOJBK011417317.1:0-10200 GCA_948294925.1 Codiaeum variegatum | reverse complement strand
GGTAACGACCCATGTATCAATCATCTAATGGCATTATTTAACTTACTCATACCATGAGTATGCTTACGTGTTGTCACGATGTCACATGTCTGTAGCATAAGACTCACTACCTTTATACCAATAAGTATCTCATACTTCTCATTGATGAAAACTAAGGTGATGGTCTTCCAGATTAATGGCGTCCCTACCAATAATCATATGACCACGAACAACCTTTAAAGCATCTATTAAAAGGGAAATCTGTCACTCATATTCTCAAACTCTTTAAGAATAGATTCCCTACAGAATACTTAAGGGACATATATACGTTTAATATAAGGAATGTTTTCATTTAAAGAACATATATACTAAAGCCAGTTAGGTTTTCATTTACATTCACATGCTGAGTGTAAGCTTTAGGGAAAACACACGTAACAAGAACTTCGTCCAAGATTATCTCCTTTACTTTGCCACCTTCCTATGGAAATGGTTTCTAAAGAGAAATGACATCCCGACTAACAACGATTGTTTGCTCGGTAGGGAGATAAAAACATTATCCTAAACCACCTTTAGGATATCTGACAAATCTTCCTTGAACAGATCTCTCTTCTAACTTATCTATTCTCAGCTTTTAAATGTGTTATAGACACCCACAAATCCTAATGTGTTTAAGACTTTGCTTTCTACCATTGCAATCTCATATGGTGTGGTCAAATTAGATTTGTAAGGGACTCTATTAAGAATGTAAGAAGCTATCTCGAGGGTATATCTCATAAGGAGATAGGGAGGTCAATATATCTCATTATAGTCCGTACTATATTCAATAGGGTATGATTTCTCCTTTTGAAAATACCATTCAATTGCGGGGTACTGGGGAGAGTCAACTATGATATTATGCCATGTTCTTTCAAGAAGTCATTAAACTTCATACTTAAGTACTATCCTCCTTGATCCGATCGATGAGTCTTGATACTCTTTTTGATTTATTTCTCAACTTTTTGAATGAATTCTTTGAACTTTTCTAACTATTTAGGTTTATGTTTCATTAAATACACAAACCCTAACCTCGAAAGGTCATCATTGAATGTGATGAAATATAAATATCCTCCTCTAGCCATTTGTGGAAATGGTCCACATACATCACTTTGTATGATATCAAAGATTTCTTTAGCTCTTTCTCTATGTCCCATAAAGCTAGACCTAGTCATCTTTCCTCAGATACAAGAATCATAAGTTGGAGTAGGTTCACTTCCCATATGATCTAGGATCCCCATTTTCTCCAACTTTAGAATCCTCTCCTCGGATATAAGTACAAGTCTAAGATGTTAAATTAATTTTGAATTTGAGTTGGATTCAATCATGGCATTAATATTCGTTGAGTTTGGATAAATTTTGCTATTGCCATTATCAAGATAATAAAGATCATCTAAAGCATACCCCATGCTTACAATTCTATTTTCAAAATAGATTTCATAAACATTATCTCTAAATAAAAGTACATATCCAACTTTAGTTGACAATTAACAAAAATAATGCTCATGAAAGCACTAGGTACATATAAAATATCTTTCAATAACAAAACATGATCTTTAAGATCAATAGAAGTAGTCTTAATGGCCTTGGCTGTAACACTTATATCATTACATATCTTCAAGACCACTTCATCTTTATTCAAGCTTCTCTTACTTGTCATTACTTGCATAGAAGTATAAATGTGAGAACTTGCACCACTATTAAGTATCCAAGAAAGTGATGAACTAAATCATACATTAGAATGAGAATTAGAATTAGAAAAATTAAAATAAGCTTCATAAGACTTACTCTTTTTCTTGCTCTTCTTCTACTTGTCCTTCTTTTGGCTCTCAAAGAACCTAGAACAATTTCTCTTCCAATGTCCCACCTCATCACAATGGGAACACTTTCCCTTGATTTTCGAAGATTGTCCGGTGGGCTTGTCCTTGGTACACCTGTGGCCTTGAGAGCGATAACCATGTTCTTGTTATTGTTCTTCCTTTTAGCGTCACTAGTAGAAGAAAATGCCACAAGAATAACTCTTTTCCTTTTAGGCCCACCCATGTCCTTTTGGGCATTAACAAAACTACCATGTAATTCGGCCAGTGAGCATTCAATTTTATTCATATGAAAATTCATAATGAAATTATTGCATGAAGGAGGAAGAGATTGTAGGATCAAGTCTATTTGGAGGTTGGTATCCATAGAGAAATTGAGATTCTCTAGTGACTTGATGAAATGAATCATCTTATGCACATGTGGCCCGACCACCTCTCCCTCTTACATCTTGGCACAAAATAATTCCCTAGATATCTTTGATAATGGCCAAATATGCCTAATTTTTACTTCATTTCTTGGCCATATTCTTTATCCAATTGCATTTAATTTGTTTATACTAGTGTGTTTTCAGTTTTTTTAGTTCTATGTACTGATTCAAAGCCAAGTAATGAAATATATTGAAATTGACCTACAAAAAGATTATAAAAGAGTTAAAATTAAGCAAATACAAAGCTCACTAGTATAGCTCACGGGCGTGGCCAATGCTCGTGAGTTAGATTGCAGCTGCTAGAATAGGAAGGGAAGCTAGGAAAATTGGACAGAAGGTTAAAGGTCAATCACGATTATAGCTCATAGGCATGACCAACGCCCATGAGCCTAGAATGAGCCATTGCCTTTTCAAGACTTTAAAGAAGAATTCAGACTAAAACCTCTCATGTGATCATGGGTATAGGTCACGGACATGATCAATGGCCGTGACCCAATAGGAGCTATTATTTAAAGTTAAAAATCAAGCCTTGTTTCATGGGTATAGGTCACGGCTGTGAATAGTAGCCGTGATCCCGATTCTTTTGGCTATATAAAAGCCAAATTTTTATAGAAAATCAAGGATCTAGAATTTTTCAATCTCTTTAGTTTAAAAAGGAAACCCTAACAGAGTTAATTAGAAAGAAAATGATACGAGGAGAAGCAAATTAAAAAGGGTTAACATATCAAAGTGAAGATCAAGGAAGATTCATCAAGTATTATAAGGATTTTGGGGATTGAGCTAAGAATTCCTCATGGGTTTCTTAGTTCCTTCTTCTTTTCTTTCAATTTTCTATTATAACTTTGCTATCATGAACTAAATCTTTTAGTTTACCTAGATTAGATGAATATTAGCTACTTTGTATGGATTAATTAACTTTTACACTCAATGGATGTTTAAAATTTTCTTCAAGTAATTATTTTAATTTATATTGTCTGCACTTTTCTTCTACAATTGCATGCTTATTGATGATTATGGTTGCCTAATCTTTGCTAGAGATAAAAAGTTTAGGTGTTGAACACTTGAATTTGTTTGGGTTTGCTATTATTGCTAGAGATAGATTCATGGACACTTAGGGTTAAGTTTAATTCATATGAATCATAATGCTTTTCCTAATTGATTGGTTGTGAGAAGAGATTCCCCTCCTTTACTTAGGGATTAGAGGTTTAATTACTTGAGAGAGAATTTGTTCTAATTTTGAATATGAATATAAACCCACTTGAATTATAATTCCAATTGTCATTGAGTTGTTGATTACCCATACAATTTAGTGTAATACGAATCAAAGTCTAGGTAAACATTTTTCGATCTTAATTTTTATCTTTGCATTTGTTTCTCTTAGTTAATTGTTCAATTTAGTTATGTTAAATTTTAAATTAAAATATAGAATAACTTCATTATTTGTGAGCTAAACAATAGTTGAGGAGAGTGAATGAGTGATTACTAATCAATCATACATGAGTCCTTTAGGAGAACAATGTCGGGCTTCACCATTTTTATTACTTGATACAATCTCTTACACTTGCGGGTGTGAAGTAGAGTTTTTCTCCATCAATTTTTTGGCACAGTTTCTGGAGACTTGTTAATAGTTTGATATAGTTAACATTAATAATAAATCTGAAACTATTGATTTAGCCTTTCTATTTTTATTTACTAAATCTTAGTTGCTTTTATTATTGTCTTTCAGGTACTAGTTTATGACCAGAGCTAACCACTTTGAACTCTTCCCTAACAATCCAAAACTTAAGCAAACTTTAAGAAATCAGAGATAATAAAGGGAAAGAGGGTTAGCTTGTCAGTATAGGGGATTATCCCACGAGCAAACTTTGAACTCTTCCCTAACGGTCCACTTTAAGGAGTTGAAGAGGGCACAACTAAGGTAGAAAATATTGAGGTACCCGAAGTCAACATGGATGGTATCGATAATAATAACGTCAATAATAATGGTAATGGAAATGCCATTTAAGAAAGAGTTAGTAATGGAAATAATAGAATTGAAAATGGAAATGGTCAAGGAGTTAGATCTCTAATGAGAGGACAATGCAGGACTTTGCACGAGTTAATTTAAGTGATGTACGAGGTCCTATTAGGAGGCTGGGAGTTGAAGCAAATACTTTAAAAATTAAACTGGCCATTATTCAGATGATATAAAACTCTTATCAGTATAGGGGATTATTCCATGAGAATCCTCAAACCTATCTTGATGAATTCATAGAGATTTGTGATACATTCAAGATGAATGGGGTAACTGAGGACACGATTAAACTGTGGTTATTTCTATTCTCTCTAAGAGATAAACCAAAGAAATGGCTTAAGTCCTTCCATTCATGCCATTTAACAACTTGGGCATAGCTGGTGGAAGCCTTTTTAGAAAGATACTTTCCACCTGCCAAAATAAGAAAGTTGAGGAATCAAATATACTCTTTCACCTAGCCTGAGGGAGAATCATTGTATGAAGGATGGGAGAGATTTAAGGATTTATTACTCAAGTGCCCCCATCTTGGCTTCTCCACATGGCAATTGACGTGTGCGAATAGACAAAATATAATTTCAGCTGGAGGTGGAACGTTGGGTGATAAAACGCCAGAGGAAAATTGGGAGCTTATCGAGCAAATGTCTATGTCCTATTATCAATGGCTCTCTTCTTCTAGAGATCTACCTTAGCCAAGGGCACCAGGTGTCCACAATGTTGATAATGTGACGTCCCCATTAGCATAAGTGGAAGCTTTGAAGAGGAAATTTGATGCATTCACTTCGGGTATCTCAAGGGCTCAAGCTTCATTTTATGATAACTATGGTGGTGGCCATCAAGCACAAGAATGTACTATGATAGGTTCAAGTATGGGGCTATAATCAGTGAACTTTGTAGAGGGCATGCTAAGGAATAATCAAACCAATAACTCCTATTCAAGTATCTTTAACTAAGAGTGGAAGAACCATCCTAATTTCTCTTGGAAGGATCAAAATGAGTAGAGGGCTCCTCCCACGAGTTTCCAGCCAAGACCCTTGATGTAACAATAACTTTCTCCCCTTAAGAAGAGCTCTCTTGAAGAAACCTTGGAAAAATTTATTCAAGCTACAAATATAAGGTTTTAAGAGCAAGAAACTATCAATAGGAATACCCAAGCATCCCTTCAAAATCTTGAGACCCAAGTGGGTCAAATTGTAAAAATGCTAAGTGAGAGGTAATCAGGTACTTTGCATAGTAATACAAAGGCAAATCCTAGGGCAGAACTTAAAGCCATCACCTTTCAAAGTGGGAAAATTTTAAAAGAGGTTGAAAAACTAAGGGTGATGAATCAGGTAGAAGAGGGGGCTGAGAAACAAAGTGAGAAAGAAATTAATGTTGAAAGGAAAGTTCAAGAGGAGAGGATTCAAGAGAAAAAGGTCCAAAGGCTTAAATTTTCAGCTTCAGAGTACAAGCCTCGAGTGCCTTATCAAGTGAGGCTTAAACAAAATGTAGCAGACCCTGATTATGGTAAGTTCTCTCCCTTTTTACATAATTACACATTAATATTACTTTGGTGGAGGCTCTTTTATAGATGGCAAAGTATGTAAAATTTCTAAAGTAATTGCTAATTAAGAAGGGTAAGCTAGAGGAGGTGTCAGTCGTTCAACTTTCAGAGGAAAGCTCCACCAACCTCCATAAGGTACTAGAGAAACTAAAGGATGCAAGGAGTTTAACTATCCCTTGTACTCTCGATAATTTGAATATTAATAAGGCTTTCACCAATCTTGGGGCAAGTGTGAGTGTAATGCCCTACTAAGTCTTTAAGACTTTAGGTTTGGGTAAACTCAAACCAACACATCTGAGTATCCAATTAGTGGATAAGTCTATTATTCACTCCAAAGGTATTGTAAAAGATGTGTTGGTTAAGATCGACCATTTTATATTCCCTATTAATTTTATTATTGTCGAGATGGAAGTCAATGTCAACAACTCACTCATTTTGGGTAGGCCATTCTTGGCCACTGCCCATGCCATCATTGTTGTGCATAAAGGCAAGATGACCCTAAGAGTGAGTGATGAAAAAATTATCTTTCAACTCAATGCTCCCACACATCCCTTTGAACAAGTCAATTTTTGTGCTTCATTGGTTGAATATAACAGTGCAAAAGGGAATTTAAATTGTGATAACAAAGTTACTATTGAGTGCATGCCTAAACAGGGAAATGAAAAACTGGTAGTCAAGGAGAAAATGCAGGAGGAAACCCTAAAGGGGCATGTCAAAACCCCTAAGAAAGTTGGTAATAAGAAGAGGGTGAAGATGAATAAGGGAAAGAAGGAAGTAAATCTTAAACATGAAAAAAAGGTATGACTTCCTAAAACCTTTCTCGAATCCTGCTTGAAATTTCTGAACTTTATAGTCCATGGTATAATTGATGATGCATGCCTTAACTTTGAAAAATTATGGTGCTATGAAGGGTTTGAGGAATTCTAAGAGGTGATGTTTCACCTTACCCAATGTTTAGCTAAGATGATGTTAAAGAAGTGCTTGGTGGGAGGCAACCCACTGATTTTCAAAATTTTGTTTTGATAGTTTTTCATTTTATTTTTCATGAGTAAAAAGAGGTGTAACACTTGATTCGAGATTGTTGAAGGTATTTTGAGCCTAAAACAATGTGAAATGGTAAGTGATTTGAGCCACAGGAACCACCAAAATCCATGGTACGAATCGCTGGGTAAGCTACAACTTAAAAATTGGTACAAACTATTATTCATTTTTAGGTGAAAAAAATTCATAGGTTGCAACTCACTAGGTAGTCAAGGCCTTGGTTCACGGGCGTGACCAATGCCTGTGACTGCATAGTGACTCACTACCTAATTTTAAAGAATATTGATTGTCTCATGGGTATGGCTCACGGCCATGACCAATACCCATGAGATAATATCAATACACTGCCAAAATTTTATATGATATGATGGAGTCACGGGTATGGTTCACGGACGTGACCAATACTCGTGAGCCAATCTTAACCCACTGTTTTAAAGTGTAACTCACAGGCACTCCTCATAGGTATAGGTCATAGCCGTGAGGCATACCTATGAGACCGATAATTCTACCCTAAATAGTGGGGCCCACACAAAATAACATCTTTATAAACCCATGTTTTCACACCACTTGCACCATTTCACAACTTTCTTCAAATTTTTACTCTCAAACAGTCCAAATCCTTTCAAAACAACTTAGCAACCTAAGGATTCAAAGTTCTTTCCATCAATTCAACAAGATTCTCAAGGTTTTTCTTTCTTTTTCCCTCATTTTACTGCATTTTCCATTTCGTGCTATAAAAATAACATTTAGGATTTGGTTTGATTTTTGTTATTAGGGTTTTGATTTTGTGTTTTATTTGGATTGAATGTGTTATTTATGCCTTAATTTAGGTTTATTTTCATTGGTTGGTTTGAATTGATTGTCATCACGTGTATTAATTTTTAGGTTTTTTCTTGAAAATCCCTTGAGAATTTGTTAGTTTTTCTTATTTAATTTCATGAATCCACTTTGTTTCTTTCTTTTATATGAATTGGAAGAGATTTGGGTGATGGTTTTAGTTAGTTGTGGTAGTTTGAATATTTGCATGCAACGTGTTCGATGAAATGCCATAATGAACGGGGGCTCTGATTTCACTTGAAATTCAACAATTTTTATATTGTTTGAACTTTAAAAGACTCCCATTTTTCTTTCACTTGGTTTGTTTGTATGCATTGCACACCAAGAACATTGTTCTACTATTATATTTAAGTGTTGGTTGTGCCATGAGTTTGATTTTGGTTACAGATGGTTGGGGTCCTTATTGGCACTAATTTATTATGTACTCTATGCTTATTTAAACACAATGGAAACCCTCTCACCCCATACCTAAGTGAAGCACAAACACACACTTTTTATGTCTTCTAGTGCTTTAACCTTTGACATTGTTCAAGTGTGGGGGTGGGACTTGAGTGGGGTGCTTAGGTTATATACATTGGTTATTTGTTCGTATTTGTAGGATGGTAATGGTCTATTTTAGCCGTTGCCTTACTACGATTTAAATTTGCTTAAACTAACCATTAATAACCCATCGTGTTGTTTTCCTTTAGGTTGTGTCTTGTGCAGTTTTGTAGAGAATGGGTCTAAGAAAATCGACTACTGTTGCATCCTCCAGTTCAAAAGTTGTAAGCAACCGACTGAATTCCTCCTCTCCTGCCATGAAGACAAAAAAGAAGTCTCTGGCTATTGCACTTCCATGCCCACCACCACCATCAGCAGGTCGTAAACCTAGGGGTGCTCTTATGAGGTATAACCCGCATCACCCGTATCTCCAGTTCCTGGAGCAATGGCAAAGGGATCGACTCCAATTGTTGGGAAAAAAACCCTTTTACCCTAATCATATGCCTGACTAGGAGTCCCTAGCATGTCTTCTAGAATTCAATTGAATGAGAGATATGTTATCTCAGCCCAGATGGAAGAGTCTCTGTGACATATAAGAATTGGCATACCAAGAGCTTACTTTGGAGTTTTTATGCACATTGGTTTAGCCCAAGAGGTTGTCAGATTATGACTGGTAAGCCATTAAATTTTGTTTGGAAATATAGTAAAAGCATAAATGAGTTAGCCCAAGACTTTGGGTTATATACCACGGAAGAGGTCAACACGGCGAGGTATTACAATGCGACAATGACATTCTCTTATGAAACCCTAGTGCTGGAAAAAGTTTGGGAGGAACTTGCTAATGGACCAAGGGTGTCGACAGTGAGTAAAGTGAAAAATTCAAAGATCTTGCCCTCCAGTATGTTCATTACTTACTGGGACATTCAATCTCTCCTCATTCTCAATCGAGGGTAATTGTGAACAAATCTGATCTCTATTTCTTGTATTGCTTGGATCGAGATACGAGGCTAAATATGGCTTACTCTTTGCTTTGAACACTAAATGAGCAAGACAATAAGGGGAAGCCAAGTTGTTTACATGGTGTGTCTTATATTACTCGGTTGGATAAGAATTTGGGATTAATGGCCATGGTTGATGATATGACTTTGGATGGGCCAACAGAGCTATTTGAAACTGCCAGTATTCAATATATGCTGAAAGAGAAGAAGAGAAAGTGACATTGAGCATCCTCGTCTTCTGCTCCACCTACCTAGGCCGTATCTTCTTCCTCTTTGGATGAGATACCTTCACTTGTAACTGTCCCAAGGAAAAGTATAGAGGAAAATATACGGTACATTTAGGCAGACATTAGTTGTATACAAAGGCAGCAATAAGTTATTTTAGATGAGGTTAGAGAAAAATGCAAGCAACGTAACTGGGTAACCAAAATCTTTTTCAAAATCCTCATAAAATGCATTTGAAGAAGCTGAGGGAATCTTCCTCCCCTCTAGGCTAGTCAGTACCAGAACCGGGACCTCCAGGTGCCTCCTCCTCCTCAGTGCCACCAATCTCGAGTCACCCAGGAACATCTTTTTTAGCATTGCTAGTGGAGGTGATAGAAAGTTCTGAGCTGAAAACAGAGACACATTCGAGCAGCCCACTGGCCACTACCTCCCAGCCTAGTAGTGACCCCGAGACAAAAGCAGATGATGCTGAGGAGGATGATGATGGCGATAATGAAAGTGGATCTTTGAGCCTCTCTTTCTAGTTTCTTAGTTGATTCTTCTTCTTTTACTCATTTTCTTTTATTTTATTTTTCTCTTTTATTATTTTACTTTTATTTTTATTTGTACTATTTAAGGATATTTGTTTTTACTGATCTTTCACTTGTGTTATTCATTTGGGATTCAATGTGAAACCATAACTTATGATTGGTCTATAGTACTTAATTTCCTACTTTCGCTCAGAATGTGCTATTGCGAACAATCAGACACTTTTTGTTTTTAGGGCAGTATTTTTCTTTCTCTTCTTTATTTCTTTTTACACACATTG
>CAOJBK011416952.1:0-10032 GCA_948294925.1 Codiaeum variegatum | reverse complement strand
ATATTATTTATCTTTGGCCGACAACACTTGATGAAATGAACACATTACTTTGAGTGTTTTGAGTCTTCTTCACTATTCATCATCTTCTTCAAGAAGTAAGAGAGAGAAACTCTCAAGAACTAGTGAGAGAAAATTCAAATTTTCAAGCGTGTTCTCAACCAAAGTCCAAGCACAATCCCTAAGGTCTCAAATTCTTAAGCAAGAAGCAAGAACCAACAAATTGGGCAACCAAGAGAGGGTTTAAGTTTCTTCAAGGAGGAAAGGAGACACAAGCAAAGGGATAGCTTTGGTATGAGTCGAACTAGAGGCTTCACACTTGGGGAGTTAAACGAAGGAGGGAGTTGAGGTATATCATACATTCTAAGCCTTCTTTGTTTCTATTGTGTTTTGCACAATAATTTGAAAGATCCTTGATGTTGAATATGGGTCCATGTTTGGGTTTAGTATTTTGTTAAAGAGTTTAATGAATATCTAAACCCAACCATGTCATAAGTGTTTTGGCATGGTATGTGTTTCATAAAAGTTATGGAAACCAAAAACCGAGTTACATTGGATTTTTGCAAAAAAAATCTGCTGGAAACAGAATTGCTGGAAAAATTCTGTAAAATTTTTCTGCTTCCGCTGCGCAACTCCGTATTTGCCTTTTACCATTACCATCCCTAGCTTTCAGATAGATTTTTTTCTAGTTGCATTAAACAAAGTCTTTAATAAAATTATAAGTTAGTATATCGAAATAAGGAACCCAAACCATTTTATGTAATCAACTATCCCCACCCACTGACCTAAATTAACCAACTGTTGAAATTAATAATCCAACATTGGAAAATTACAAACATATACATTGGTTAGTTCTAGCTTTTTAGTCATGCCTAACTAAAACATTATTACCCACTCCAATCATCATCCAAACTATTCTCAAATTCTCATACTCACTACCTTTTACCTTAAGTAATCCTTACCATACCTAATTACATTACTAGTATACACCACTAGTCAGTCACCACCAGCAAGACATAACCTCAAAAGCACCACAAATGAACATCAACATCCTTTAGAGACCTTGAATTTTCCATAATATAATTTCCTAGATGAATTACTACATTATATACCACCTCTACAATGTAGGAAAGGTATGTCACCATTCGGGTATGGGTAAGGATATTATACTACCCTACCTATTGCCATCCCTAGCTCCTAGATAGATTTTCAGCTAGTTATACCAAATAGAGCCTTTAATGAAATTATGAGTTAGTATATCAAAATAAGACACCCAAACCATTTTACCTAATCAACTACCTCCACCCACTAACCTAAATTAATCAACTATTGAGATTAATAATCCAACATTGGAAAATTACAAACATATACATTAGTTAGTTCTAGGATTTTAGTCATGCCTAACTAAAACATTATTACCAACTCCAATCATCATCCAAACCATTCTCAAATTCTCATGCTCACTGCCTTTTACCATAAGTAAGCCTCATCATACCCAATTACATTACTAGTATACACTACTAGTCAGTCACCACCGCAAGACATAACCTCAAAAACATCACAAATGAATAACAACATCCTTTAGAGACCTTGCATTTTCCAAAATATAATTTCCTAGATAAATTATTATGTTATATACCACCTCTACCATGTAGGCAAGGTATATCACCCTTCAGGTATGGGTACGAGTATCACCTTTCGAGTATGGGTAAGGATATTATACTACCCTACCCATTGCCATCCCTAGCTTTTAGATAGATTTTCAGGTAGTTGTGTCAAACAGAGCCTTTAATGAAATTATGAGTTATTATATCAAAATAAGACACCCAAACCATTTTACGTAATCAACTTCCTCCACCCACTAACCTAAATTAATCAACTGTTGAGATTAATAATTTGACATTGGAAAATTACAAACATATACATTGATTAGTTCCAGCCTTTTAGTCATGCCTAACTAAAACATTATTACCCATGCCAATCGTCACCCAAACCATTCTTAAATTCTCATACTCACTGCTTTTTACCACAAGTAAGCCTCACCACACCTAATTACATTACTTGTATACACCACTAGTCGGTCACCACCGATAAAATGTAACCTTAAAAACACCTTAAATGAAGAGCAACATCCTTTATAGACCTTGCATTTTCCAGAATATAATTGTCTGGATTAATTACTATGTTATACTCTACCTCTACTATGCAGGCAAGGTATATCACCCTTCGAGTACCCTTCGAGTATAGGTATGGGTATTATCCTTCGGGTATGGGTAAGGTTATTATACTGCCCTACCCATTGCCATCCCTAACTTCCAGATAGATATTCAGCTAGTTGTGCCAAACAAAGCCTTTAATGAAATTATGAGTTAGTATATCAAAATAAGAAACCCAAACCATTTTACGTAATCAACTACCTCCACCCACTAACCTAAATTAATCAACTATTGAGATTAATAATCCAACATTTGGAAATTTACAAATATATACATTGGTTAGCTCTAGCCCTTTAGTCATGCCTAACTAAAACATTATTATCCACTCCTTCATCATCCAAACCATTCTCAAACTCTCTCACTTACTGCCTTTTACCATAAGTAACCTAACTAAAACATTATTATCCACTCCAATCATCATCCAAACCATTCTCAAATTCTCTTACTCACTGCCTTCTACCATAAGTAAACCTCACTACACCTAATTACATTACTAGTATACACAATAATCATTCATCACTGGCAAAACATAACCTCATAAACACCACAAATGAATAACAGTATCCTTTAGAGACCCTGCATTTTTTAGAATATAATTGCCTGGATGAATTACTATGTTATATACCACCTTTACCATGTACGCAAGGTATTTTACCCTTCGGGTATGGGTATGGGTATGAGTATCACCCTTTGGGTTTGGGTAAGGATATTATGCTACCTTACCCATACCTTACCTATTGCCATCCCTAGCTTCCAGATAGATTTTTAGTTAGTTGCACCAAACATAGCTTTTAATGAAATTAGGAATTAGTATATCAAAATAAGACACCTAAACCATTTTACATAATCAATTTACTTCACCCAGTAACCTAAATTAATCAACTGTTGAGCTTAATAATCCAAGATTTGAAAATTACAAACATATACATTGGTTAGTTCTAGCTTTTTAGTCATGCCTAACTAAAACATTAGTACCCACTTCAATCATCATCCAAACCATTCTCAAATTATCATACTCACTACCTTTTACCACAAGTAAGCCTCACCACACCCAATTACATTACTAGTATACACCACTAATCAGTCCCCAGTAGTAAAACATAACCTCAAAAATGCCATAAATGAATAGTAGCATCCTTTAGAGACCTTGCATTTTTCAGAATATAATGCCAAGATGATTACTATATTATATATCACCTCTACCATGTAGGTTATATGTTATATATAATAAACAACCTCTACATAACATTCATACACAATTCGTATATAGATATTGCAATTTTATGCCCCATCTCCATACACGACTAATCAAAATTATAAATGATTGAAATGGTAAGTGCAAAAATTGATGCCAATTACACAATCAACCTTGATAGACATACATGAAATTGTAAATTGATAATGGGAAGTTATGTTCCATGTAGGCAAGTCTACTTCGGATGATGGATAGAATGCTAAATTCAATATATTTATAGTTTTATTTGTGCACTAAATTTCATTTTTTAAATCATTATACAATTTTATTTTAGATCTTTTCCCTTATTAAATTTCAAAATCTAAATAGATGCATTAGTATTGTTTGGAGTGACCAATATTATGTAATTTTTAATTCATCCAAAAATAAAAGAAGTGACGAAACAAAATTTAAACTAATTTTAATCATTTTCAAAGAAAAAATATAAAGGCATGTGTTGACCACTAAATATATTGCCATTTTGAGAGATAAAAGGGCTCAACAACGAGACCTTTGATTGTCATTCTCTTTTGAACCAGCATAAGAATTTACCACATATACCTACTGCCACTATTCTATTGTTAAGAGAATGTGAGAGAAACAATTGGAATTTCACAAAAAATAAAAAAGGTGGAATACAATTGTTCTTATAAAAGGTGGATATATTAAAGGTTGTAGTAAGAACAATCATTCCCATTTGAAAGAAAAAGAAAGGGAGTGAAAAGAAAAAAAAAAGGTTGTAACAAAATCTCCTTGTTTGACCCTCTTTATCAAGATGGTACTCGTCAGTAGCTACAAATCACCCTAGCGCGAGAATAGTAAGCATCATGGCATATCAGTATTCTGGATAGGTTTTATTTGTTGAATAAATTTGAAAATGTGCATTTTATATTAAATAATTATTGATTGTTTGTGTTTTAAAAAATGATTTTAGAGAAATAAAAATTAAATTCATAATTATAAATTTAATTTTTTTTATAAAGAATATTTTTTATAAATTAGATCATTTTTAATAAACTTTTTAAATGTTTAAATGTAAAAAGCAAACTATTCTTACTCTAAATCATAATCATTTTGCTATTATTAGATGGAAAACAGGAGGGTAGATTTGTCAATCCAAAAATTGTTGGGGAGAGAGTATTAGCAATTGTGGTAAAACGGGAGAAAAAGACACTAGAAATTTTGAAAATGTATGACTATGGATCAAAATTGTGTCTCTATATATTAAGGTTGATTTTTAGTTAGATGATATAATAAGATATTTCTATTATTTTATTTATTAATGATAATTACCTTTTGATGGATATCAGAATCATGTATTTATTTTTTTAGGGATTTTCTTAAGTTTGCTTGTTTTAAATCAAAATATTTTTATTTTGTTACAAAAAATGTCCTTTTTTCGAAAAAAAAAAATCAAATTTCCATAAATATTTTTTTTAGTAATTTCTCTAAAATGCATAAAAATTTAGTTATATAAAAATTTAATTTATTTTATGTAACATAATGATTTTAGAGAAATAAAAATTAATTTCATAATTATAAATTTAATTATTTTATAAAAAATCTAATTTTTCTCATATTTATTATAAATTAGGTCATTTTTAATAAAATTTTTAAATATATAATAATTTTTTTTATCATGTTCTTCAAAAAAATATTTTTTTATCATTTTAATATTCTTCATAAAAAAATACTAATGAAAAATTAATTTTCGCAAAAAAAAAAGCTCTTTTTTCATAACAAAATACAATTTCTCTTAGTAGAAAGTACATATTTTTTCAATGATATTAATTGGTTTCTTTAAATTTTATTTGATGTCATAATTGTATTTATTATTATTTTTGCATTTTTTCGTTCCAAATAATTTTTTTTTTGCCAAATTTTATTTTCATATAAATTACTTTTGAATTATTTTTAAATTCAATTATTTTTGTTTATTTATTTATATTATACCATATGCTATAAAAGTTAAAGTAAAATTTTATCATATGATTAGTTTCATATTATCAACTATTGTAATTTTTATTATCTTCGGATATTTGCAATTTTTACTTCAAAATCAAATTCAAATTTGTCAACTCAGCTGGAAAAGAGAATGGTGGCGGCATCAATGAAAAAAATTTGGAGGGAATATTAGCATCTATGGATGATTGAGACAAAAAAGCACTTTAAATTAAGGAAGATTTGCTTATCGTTATAATTGTGCCTCTATTTAAGTTAGATGCACACATAATAGTAAATTCTAATTTTGATATGAGGCTTCATTTCATTTGTTTGAATAATTTTATTATTAAATTTATCTGTGTCAGATATCATGGAAATTGAGCAGCAAGCTCGTAAACGAATTAAAGGATCTATTGAAGATCATTGTAACAAATGGATGATATCTCAGGAAATGTGCTAGGAAGCCATAAGGAAGAAAGAGATCATTGAGAAAGGGGAGGTCCCACTTATGCTTCATCTGGAAAATATGGGGAGGACTGAAGTGAAGGTATCAATGTAGTATCAACTTGTTTTATAATTTTATAAATCAAATGACCAATAATTTATATTTGCATTGAAAGTTAACAATCTATTTTTTCACTCAGCAGATGGAGATGTCACGGAAGAAGTGTGAACTTCGCGAAGAATCTGGTAAATTTTTTATAATAGTAAGATAAATGATAATATTGTAGTGATTATAAGAAATTTTAAATTTGGCCAATATTAATCATTCAATGTGCAGGAAGAAACGAGGTTAATGGTAAAGGTCGTGAAATGTTAGTTCAAATGGCTTCAAACAGGCATGTAGTGGATTTATAGAAAGAGATAGAGATTCTTAAGTATGATGCAAGCATATCAGGACTGACAACCCACTTCTGGTTGAGCTGGAGATGAATAAGGAAAAGAAGGTGGAAGAAGTGTCCCAGGCAACACCCCCCCTATGGAAAACCTGAAAACCAACCCTAATAGTCTTCCCTTGTCATCCTTCTTAAATTTACTATATGTTTTTTTAGCTCTAGACCCATAGTGCTGCAACAAAATCACTATTATCTGCCTGGGTATGCTTTTTGTTTTTACCAAGTATTTTGGATTTACTTTTTAATTTTCCAGAGAGTATTTTGGATTTACTTATTATGATGGTTTTTTCTTGAATTAATATTTATTTGTTTTATACAGTATGTTAATTAGATTTATTTTAACTATAATTGTGTTACAAGTTACAACTTAACATGCTTTAACAGTTAAGATGCATGAACAATACTTTTTAATATATATATATATTGTGTGTGTGTGTGTGTGTGTGTGTGTGTGTGTGTGTGTGTGTGTGTGTATGTGTGTGTGTGTGTGTGTGTGTGTGTGTGTTTTAACAAAGTAACCATATAATAGAAAACATCTAGACATGAATATTAAAATTTTAACTTATTTTGGATTAAATGAGCACTCCTTCATTTCACTATTATTATGGATGAATTGACAAAGGACATACAAGAGGAAACCCCTTGGTGTATGATATTTTCGGATGATATAGTGCTCATAGATGAGACTCGGGAAGGAGTTGATAGGAAGCTAGAGCGATGGAAAAGTGCATTGGAGACCAAAGGCTTCAAAACTTGTCAGAAAAAGACTGAGTATATGCATTGCAAATTTAGTGAAGGTAGTAGGAGGGAGCAAATGGACATGTGTTTAAAATGCTTTGCCATATCTTAAAGCACACATTTCAGATACTTAGGATCTATCCTGCAAGAGGATGGAGGTTGTGAGGAGGATTTGCTCATCGGATCAAAGCAGGGTGGCTGAAATGGGGGAGTGCTTGTACAGTATTATGTGATCGAAAGATTCCACATAAACTAAAAGGAAAATTTTATTGCACTGCGGTGAGACCCACTATGATGTATGGGAGTGAGTGTTAGGCTATAAAAGCATAATAAGTCTCTAAGCTTAGTGTGGCAGAAATGAGGATACTAAGATGGATGTGTGGCCATACTAGAATGGATAGAGTTTGTAATGAGTATATCAGGGATAAAGGTAGAGTTGCCCCTATAGAAGATAGGTTGAGAGAAGGGAGACTAAGATGGTTCGGGCATGTGCATCGTAGACCTTTAGATGCATCGGTTAGAAAATTAGAGCACCATAGAGTAGATGTGGGTAAAAAAGGGTGGGGTAGAGCTAAGCTAACTTAGAGTAGAGTCATTCAACATGATCTTGAGTTCTTAAACATTTTTTATAATATGGTTCATGATCGCCCGAGTGGAGAATGCGAATCCATATAGCCGATCCCAATTAACTTGGGATTAAGGCTTTGTTGAGTTGAGTTGAGTTGAGTTTGAATTAAATGAGCATTAGAAAAAAAAAACTTATTCTGAATTAAATATTATCTTTTCAATGTTACAATTTATAGTAAAGTAATAAAATGATAAAATAACACTACTACCTTCTCTAAATAAATAAAAAAAACCAAAATTTTAATAATTTCATCATTGTAATAGGCAAAAAAAAACAAAAATTAAGGTATTATATGTAATCAATGGGGAGGCCCAATGGGCCAACAAATATAATGGGCCATACAACAGGGTACAACCCTCTAATTTATCTAATAATAGAGAAAAAAACTTGTTCCAATAAGAATCAAATTATTTGGCTAATAGGAAACAAATTCATTAGCAAGTTATATTAACACATGTACATGTACAACTAATTCTCGGAAAGACATTCAACTAATTCTCAAAAAGACGTGCTTAAAGTAAATACACTCATTAAAATTCTAGGCATGAGTAACCTTTCATATACCCTCCAATTAAATAACCAGACATTTATGGGTATTCATAAATGGACATGTAAGCATTGCATGCCTCTAAATTAGTCTATTTATACGGTCATCTTCATCAGTATAATTATCCCCAAAATAAAAAAACAAACCTAATTAGAAATCTCTAAAAAATGGCTAGCTAATCCACCCCTAAACGTAATGTCCAGGAAATGCCATTGCCATCTTCTCCTGCTACACTTGTGACCCTTTACCAAAGGAAAGTGAAGGAGTCAGGCGATCTGAAAAGAGAAGTTGCTAATATAATTAAGCGTATCCAAGAAATTAATCCTCGTGATGAAGAATTGCTTAAGAAGTTGCTGCTGAGGGACCCCCCTAATGGTCCTTCATTACTAGATATATAGGGAGTGATTTCTGAAGAAAAGGAAGCATATCCCTATTGACTTTAACATCATTGATATCTCCTCTAGCGATTTTAGTGCAAGAGGACCAAATGGAGATGCAGCAGCTGGCACTGGCGGAGCATCAGGCAATCGAGGTAGGTTTTTCAGGCATCTTGGATGTATTAGAGCTACAGCTCATCGTACATGCCCTAAAAAGAAGCCTACAGATGCTGCTATGCAAGGTTCTTCTTTATCCTCGAGTAGCTTAAGTTCAAGTTACAATGACTCTGTCCAGATCTGAAAAAAGAAGACCTTATTAAGCCTAGCTACCTTTTGAAAAATTATCTATATCATTTTGTTGTTTTTTCTTTATATCTTTCTCTCTTTTTTTTTAAATTTCTATTAATGAATTTTAATGCTTTATTTCCCATTTCTTTATGTTTTGTTTCAATTTGTTGTTTTTTTAATGTTTTGTTTCAACCAAGTATATCATTTACTTACATATTTTACTTTAGTATCCATTGAAAATAATTTTTTGAAGCTAACTAAAATCACACAAATACCCATTTTCTCTCTTTAAAGCTTTTGGAAAATTATTTTTCCACATTATTTTTGCTGGTAACCAAAAGTTAGGGTTATTTTAGAAGGAAATAAAAAAAAACATTATGTTTTATAGATGACTTTGAAAAATGTGGAAAAGCTATATATTATTCTTTGAATATATAATCCCCAGTCAATACATAGTAATAAATTAATTTTCTTCTTCACTTCCATATACACTTAAACGTTATTGCATCCTTAGCTCTAAAATTTCTTATTTAATCGATAGTCATTTTTCTTCACAGTCATGGATTGCAAGAAGAAGAGCATTATGTTTGTGGACAACAACGAGAAGAAATCATGGAAATCTCGCATATCTCCAGACCTACAATCTTTTGTGAGTAACATATATTCTATTTTCACAATTATTATGTATCCTTTATAACAACTTTGGGGGAATTGTGATCCTTATGTTATGGATTTTTTTTCTTTGTCTTAATTCTGTTTTAAAGTTGTCTATATTGAAATTGGCATTTTTTTTCTAGGTTGAACAACTGAATAAACATTGTCATTTGACATTAACCCTAGTTATATTTCTATAAACCTAGAATCTACCCCTTTGTTATAAATGAATACATGGTTAGGAAAGGATGCCATTCTAGTATGAATGGGTAAGGTAGTTTTCTAGTCTCTACTTGGATTCTAGAAACTTGGGTTTTCCTGAACATTTTTGTTCTTTTTATTGTATTTTTTACAAAGGTTTTCTTGACAACAGCCCCAAATATACACAACTCAAAGAAACACATATCTGTCACCTAAATTTGATATATGTGAAATTGAATTGCACTTCTCTGAACACAGGGACTAAAGTAGGAATTTTTACAATGGGGCATAAAAATATTTAACAAAATTCAT
>CAOJBK011416748.1:0-13821 GCA_948294925.1 Codiaeum variegatum | reverse complement strand
ATATAATTAAATGTTATCAGAAAAAAATCTATATCGTCTAAAATTCCATAGTGCAAACATAAAAAGAATTGATGTAAACTATGTCTAGTAATCATCTGCAAGAATGCCTTTAATTTGAGCATGGGAACAAGGAGAAAAGACAGAACTAAATAAATCTTTCGTTCACACAACCAATGGGATTGCTTGGATAATTAAGAAAGGGAGCACAAAGGTCATTAAGTATCAGTTTGCAACTCTATATGCAAACTACTCATAAGCACTTCCACACAATGGCAACCTAAATCCACTTCAGTTTGTTTCTTCAATTTATAGCATCAATTTTCAAAATTTACTCCCCTTTTCACAGCATAAGAAATTAGGATAGTGAGGTCTGCACATGATGCAAATGGCCATTTTCAATAGGGGAAAAGAAAAACATAATATGCAATTTTTTTCTCTGTTCTCATTATAATCATGTCCCTGGTGTGTTCTGCAACAAGACAAGTTTCTTTACTGATTTCTGCACACATAAACATGGACTGCAGGGACATAGCATGGAAGCAAAATGAATAATACCTTAAGAAAACAAGGAGATCGACAAACTGATTCAGGAGAGAAAATTTCTTAGTTGTTCCTTCTTCCAAGAATAACTTTCTTAGATTGCCTTTTGGCCTCATGGGGATGCTCATTTCTCTTCTCAGGAGATTCACTTCTATCAGTTGAAACTGAAAAAACTGGGGCAGACATTGATATTGTGGCAGATTCTTGATGAACAATTGCAGAATGAGGCGGTATTCCTGATTTGTCAAGAACAATAGATCCTGATGAATACTGAGTTGAATTAAACAAACACAAATAAGAGCCTGTTCATCAACTTCTCTACATGTTCATGGTTCCAGTTGTGTATTACACCTTTCACCTTAGATTAGATTTAAGGAAAAATAAAATGAAAAAGGTTCTTAAAAGAGTAATCAGAGTAAAAACTCTACCAAGTAATGCAGCTTCTTGAAACTTCTCTCTCATTGTTCTGACAAATTTGAATAACCCATTGGTTCTATTTAACCCATGGATCAACTCTTTAGTGTTATTCAAATGCGGATCACATGTCAACACTGAAATTGTGATTGGGAAAATTTTAACTTAGATTAATGCAATAAAAACACATTCAACAACTCAACTCAACTCAACTCAACAAAGCCTTAATCCCAAGTTAATTGGGGTTGGCTATATGAATTCGCTTTCTCCACTCAAGATCATGTTGAATCACTATACTTCAAGTTAGCTTAGGTCTACAATGACATTTAACAATATATACACATTGCTTACAAGAATTATATATCATCTTCATGACGAATGGTGAAAGTGTGCTCCTCAGCTGACATTTAACAAAATCAAGAATTTGGCTTGGTACCTGCCCAACACCAGAAATGGCAGTTGAAGCTCATGATCTTACAGCTTTACCAATCAAAAAAATATTCAAGCTACTGCTGCCCAAAAAAATAGGAACAAACTTCAAAAATAATGAAATTACAGCTAAATATACTTTGAATGGTAAAATAACTACCAATTGTCTGATTTTCAAGAAACAGCAGTAACCAAATAAACTCAAACAGAGACCTATTTCAGTATTCAAAAACATCAAATAATTAGAAAAACTAATAGATGCATATAAACATCAATAGAACTTTAAAATGGAAAATGAAAATACCTTAAACAGCATGTCAGTGATCGTGAGAAGGATAACCAAGTACACGAAGATAGGGTTTGCTCCTTTTTAAAGTTCTATTTGATGGGATTGGCAATGACCTTGGTGAGCAGCAAAACAATAGGAAATAGAAAAAAATAAAGATGAAAAAGAAAAGCTCATAAAGAGCAAAGTACAAAAACAAATCCTCCTGGCGAGCAAACAGGATGCATCAAAAAGACTGCAAGGGAGAACAAAGAATGAAGCTAAGTGGCAGCCAACGGGGAGAAAGGTGAGCAGCGTAAACTAAAGCTAATATATTATTTTCTACTAATATAATTACGGCCAACGAGGATAAGGGTAACCAAATATTTTTTTTTAGATCTAATAATTTAAGCTAGAACTGAAAATAGATTCTACTAATAATTTACCAATAAACATCAAAAGCACTATATTGTTTTCTTCTATTCTAAGGACATGGCTTACTAGTTGCGGTGATTCTAAGCAACATAACAACAACATGTATAGCAAGCATGTTGATATAGAAAACACAAAAGCACAGGAGCAAACTCAATAAAAATAGAACTACAGGCTTAATAGGACTTGTTTTAGGACTTCTTTTAATGGCTTAAGTGCTTCAAATTAGTGACTTAAAATGACGTAAGTGTTTCATTCAAGCAACATAGTTTAGATACATTAGATTAGTCATTTTATAATTAAAATTTTATCAATTTGGCAAACAAATGCAACAAGTTTCAATTAAATAAGGTCATCTAGTACAAGACAACAAAATGAAATATCACTCAAAGAGACTTTATTTCAAGTCATAGCCACTTCTACCACCACAGCTTTTAGCTACTCCACAGCCACAGAAAGTAGCTTTTTCAACACCAAATAGCATCTCAATCCATCTAAATAACCTCAATCAAGAAGAAACAGGCCACTAAAACTATGATTGCAAGGGATCAAATTAACTATACTATGGTGCGAATTTCAGGACAGATTAGTAAACTTTGCTAGGGTTTTGAAATACAAATATTATTTCAAAGTCGCAATTGAATATATCAAAAGAGGTAAAACTCGTGAGTTACAGATCAAATTGGACATATGAATTCATCAGGATCTAGAACATACATATCCTAGATTCAATCTTGTTGGCTAGAGAATGAAATGAAATGACAAAAGAAGGAAAAAAGAAACCTTCGTTCACAGGATTGGATTACCTCTCCGTTCACATGATTCTGAGCTTCACGCTGGAGGTAGGAATCGGATTGAAATGGAGGGAGGAGAAGCGGCTGAACTCGGGTCTAAGACTAAGGCGAGGCTTGCTGAGCTCCGGACTGAAGGGGAGCGCCGGCTTTAGGAATGTTAGCATAAATGGGCGGCGTCTGGAACAGGTCCAGGATTGCAACCTAGGGTCGCCTGACGCTGAGAAACGATTTTGGGTCGACAGCAACTGATTCGAGGTAGTTGACGGTCGAAGGTCGGGCTTTCATGGGATGAGACGGGTTCGATGGACTCTGAAGCAATGACGGATATTGAAGGAGGTGCGGCTGGCTAAAGCTGGACGATTGTGAAGAACAGGATGGTGGTCGGCGGAGAGGATTGAAGAGGAAAACTGCTCTACGGCGAAGCAGCCACTTCTTTCCTTGATTATTATTATTATTATTATTATTATCAAATCAATACATAAATATACATTTTTATAAAAATCCCTTCCATAAATATTTTCAAAATTTTCATATAAATCTAAATAAAAAATTATAATAATAAAAATTATAATATTAAATAATAAACTATTTTTTCTTTCAAAATATTGATTGAACTAAAAAAAAATTATATAAATATAGAATTTTATTTTTTTATTAAATACTAACTCATAAAATAATATACATATGTTTCACAACAAAATATATTTTTATATTATTATTTTCTTAAAAAATTTTGAATTTTTATTTTTAAAATAAAATTGAATATTTATTTGTAAATATTAAAATTCTATCATAAAATTAAATGACAAATCAAATTTATCATTAAAAAATTATATTTCAATGATATTGAAAATTTATCATATTTTCATCATAATTATATGATAAAATAAAAAAATATAATGACCGAAATAATTTATGTCATGAGTCTGTAATAATATAATGATTAAAATAATTTTATATCACAAATCTGTTATAAAAACATGATGTATTAAAAAAACCGTTACATAAAAATATGCCATTTTTTTAGTAATAAAAGTCTAGCTATGTTATAAAATGGAAACCTGTTGAGTTTGGTTAGATGATATTTAATGGTGATACAACTATATGAATGAGTGAAATAGACGAGCTTCAGTTGGTGCAATGATATGTAGTGATGATGGTTCAATGAGTGTTGTTATGGCAAGTATATTAATCGAATCTTATATATATTTTTAAATATTTTTATATTTTTTTTCTTCATCATATTTTAATTTTTCATTTTATTTATTTTTATTTTTATTCTTTTATTGATTTAACAGTTTATAATAGAATTGATTGCTTTTAGAGATGTTATCTTTTGGACGTTGAGCACTACATGACTTGTTAAAGAGATGGAAATTGATTGTTTCAGAGTAATAAAACTTATTCATTCTAATCACACTGGGTTAGTTTGAGTTTGCTTTATTGTTATTGAAATTAGAGATTTATTTGGCCAGTTGAGATTGTTCATGACTTAGCTAAAAATGCTATTCATCTAATGACTCTTTGGTTAAATATTTTATCATGTTTTGCTTTAGATTCTCTCTTTTCTTCTTCTTTTTTTTTATTTTTTTTTTTGAGTGATGTATATCATTTATGATCTTTCTGCTAAAAAATTGGTATCTTTAAAATAAAAAAAAATCATCATTGCCTTTGACATGGTGAAAAGAATAATGAGGAAACGCCAATCGGACGGTCAAACGAAACTGTCGGAGCAATATCATAATGGTGGGGTCCACCAAATCAAGTGGTCCCCGCAACAAACATACGAATTAAAAAAAAAATTAGAAGAACAAAAAAACACAATCTGGGTTTCTATTGGACACCCACAAAAGCACTTTTCATAGGTGACAGTCACACGCCGCGTAAACCCACTCGCATGCAAACCTTACCAAATATTGCATGTAAAAAAAAAAAAAAAGCTTTTATAAGCATGGTGATGTAGCAATCTACCTATTTTTTCTCTTCTCCTCAAAACTCATCTCTTTCTCAGAGTCTTGCTCTCCATGACTCTTTGAAGTCAAAATAAATTCTTCTTTTTTTTTAAAAAAAAAAGTTTGTTTTTCCTTTTTTCATCGAAATAGTATTTCTTCAATTAAAACACTGCACGTTATCTTCTTCCTCTACTTAAATCCCGAAATTGTCGAAAATTTCTTTATTAAAATTCAAAACCCTTTGAACTCTTTCTTCCTCTCTCACTGTCGTTCACAATCCGCTGCCGTTTTCCGAAGATGGAACAGCAATACGAGCGAATGAGGAGAACTGAATTTGGAACGTCGCCGTTTGATTCTGTCCCTCACCATAATCTGTATTCTGAAATTGCTACACAAAATCCTTATCAAGAGACTCTTGATTCTTTATTTTCTCGTCTTAGTCTGTGTAATCATGATACCCAATCTCTATTTCCAGTTTCTGATGTTAATCAATTACATCCACAACATTTTCAGGTTTTTGATCGTTCATTAGTGAGTAATCAGCCATTTTCTGTTCAAAACCTCCCTAATGATGTTATATCAATGAGATTATCCCCAAATTTACTCCCAAGGAGAGATTTTGTAAACCCTTATATGTCAAAAACCCAAAATTCAATTAGCCCTACTAGGAATCCTCACTGGTTACAAAACCTCTTATCTAATAACTTGCCTTTGCAGTATTTGAAGGGCAAAATTGTGAATTTGGCTAAGGATCAAAATGGTTGTAGATTATTACAAAGGACTCTAGAGAGTGCAACAAAGGATAAAATTGATAGGGTTTTTGTGGAGATGATTGATCATGTGGGGGATTTAATGTTGGACCCATTTGGGAATTATGTAGTACAAAAGCTAATTGATGTGTGTAGTGAGGAACAGAGAACTCAGATTCTGTTATCTGTGACAAAAAATGAATTTGAGCTTGTTAGGATTTGTGTTAACACGTATGGGTATGTACAGAATCTTATATTGAGTAAAACAACAATATGGGTACTGTTGTATTGATTTGTTTGTTTTTGTTGTTTATAGAACTCGTGCTGTACAGAAGCTGTTGGAACGTATTTCATCTCAATATCAAGTTAATTTAGTTATGTCAGCTCTAAGCCCTGGTGCTGTCCCATTGACTAAGGATATGAATGGTCATCATGTAATCAAACACTGTTTGGAGCATTTTTCAGATGAAGACAATAAGGTGATTTTTTATGGCTACTTTTAATAACTAATGGTGTTTGTTCATACTAGTAGCTAAGCACTTTTAGACAAAGTACAAGAAGTGTATGTTTATGCAAAGAGCTAACCTGTTTTAGTTTATATTTGGTGTTTTCATATGTGAAGTGATCAGTAGAGGATTTAAATCAAACTTTAGCAAATTTTAGATATTTATAATTGGCTTTCATTTCTTTAGGAGTGTATATTTTATGTGCTTGTGGTTCACAAGTTTGTACAGCTGGGCAATTTATATCTCTTAGCACATTGGCAAGCTAAGCAGAATGGATTTAAGGACTTTTTTTTTTCTCAAGTGATATTGAGTTTTGACTTTCTCTTTGTCCAATAAAAAAGTTCAGATACTTTTGATAATAACACATAAAATGTGACATCTTATAAATTTGAATGGGATATTTATATTTTTTTTCGTTCTTGTGTATTATGTACTGCTCTCTTCATCACTTAGAAGATGAAAACTGAACGTGTTACAAATCCCAGATCTTATAGTACAAAAAAAAAGGACAATAAAAAGAACTGTATTTAGTTTTTTGGATTGCAAGCTTACTAAGGTTAGTCGTTTACACCTTCTGATATACTTTTGAAATCAAGAAAATTTCTTGAACCTGAATCCTTGTTTCCAGTTTGAGGTATGAATTTACATATTACTGCAATTATATTAACCCATACTTTCTCCTCAGTTTCCTTATTTTTTTTAATTAATTGAAAAAATATTTGTTATATTTCATCTCTGTGTCTTTATCAAGTTTCTCACTTGATTGTTTCCTGTTTCTGAAAGTCACTAGCTTTCTTCTACAATGCATTTTTTTTCTGGCCGACACCATACATGAATATATACGTTTGATAAACTAATCCATAGATAACTTCATGAGGTTTCTAATGGTGATTGTCTATGCAGTATCTTCTGAATGTGGTTGCAGATAAATGCTTTGAAATTGGAACAGACAAAAGTGGGTGCTGTGTGCTCCAGACTTGCGTTGAATTCTCCCGCGGGGAACTAAGAGATCGCCTCGTGTCTCAGATAATATCAAATGCACTACTCTTGGCTGAAGATAGATATGGGTCAGTTTTTAATGCATTTAATTCTTTTTAAACAAGGTTTTTCTATAGTTAATAAAGTTTTTGTGCATTTTCTTCTCCACAGCAACTATGTGGTTCAACATTTACTGGGATTGAAGGTCCCAGAAATCAAAGCAAATCTGCTCAGACAACTTCAGGGGAGTTATGCAGCTCTTGCCTGCAACAAGTATGGAAGTAATGTTGTGGAAAAGATTTTTTTAGAGTCAAGAGAGGAGCAATATACCCTGATTATATGGGAGTTGCTTAGGAGTCCAAATGCTTCTATGCTTCTTGTGGATCCATTTGGAAACTACGTTATCCAATCGGCACTTTCAGTATCTAAGGTTAGATGATCAGAACTCCCATTCTAATCACTCATCTGTTTGTTTGGTGCAGCTGCAACTGCTTCAATTCAATATTAAATAATTTTCTTTGTGCTTTCCTCATGCTGCAATTAGATTTAATGGTTCCAGTTGACCCCATATTTGCAAAATCCAGTCTTCCCAAACTCGAACAGCATGAGTTGATCTAAACATTAACAACTTCCACTCATAGTACAGAAATCATGTTTACCCTACAAGGAATTAAGTGCAATTGTATCTTTCATTGTTCAGAATGCTCGGAAAAGTATTGTTTGTATTGCTATTGCGCTGAGCATGATTTACTTATGTTTGTTAGTCATTGTAGTGATGTGTTTCAATTTTGTGCAAGAGCAGGGACTCGTCCTGAGAGCATTGATAGAACTGATTCAGCTAAACATTCCAAGAATGCGCAGCAACCTTTATGGAAAAAAGGTGCTGGCTTGGCTTCGCAGGGAGAGGCTGCTCTATTTGTAGACTTGACTTTTCTGAGAAAGTAACAACTGTGATTGAGTGGCCTATGATTTTGTTGTAATTGCTGCCCTTTGTATCCTTTACTGAGGAGATGGTTATGTGTATGTACTTTACATGATTTTTTGAGACAGAGAAGGCTGTTGAAAGAGGGAGGTGATTTGATTACATGCAACTTATATATAGGAATTGGAATTTTGTGTAGCATTCATCCATGGGGATTAGGAGAAAATACAAGTGGTTTTGAAACTGTATATTGTGTGACTATCCCACTACATGTAGACATTGGTTCCATGATTTTTTTTTTCAATAGTAAAGGGCATTTTGATTATCTTCATAAAAAGCAATTCGTATTCCTCTTTTTTGTTAGAATACTGGTAATGCTGCAATGACATGTAATCCTTTAATATATATAAAGGTGTGTCAACTTGGCTACAGTAGAATTGTAATTGATTTTGACTCATTCCTCTGACTTAAAACGAGTTGTTTCAATTGTTTTAAGGGCAGAGTTGTCATAATGAGATAAATCTATATACTCAAATTTGTTGCAGTCGACATAGCATTTCTCTTCAACTCATCGTTACTTCTACTAAATTGTCTTTTTTTTTTTAATTTTCCTTTCTATCAACAACAAATTCTTTCAAAAGCGATCAAATTTCTTGACAAACGCAAGATCTAAAGATATCAAAGAAATCATATAATTTATTTTTAAAATATTATTATTGACAACTTTTAATTGAATGAAAAAAAAATGGTGAATTAGACTACTTCAATGTTGATAAAGGTAGAATTTAATTTTAAGAATGATTAGAATTGTCAAAGTTTTTTTTAAATTTCAGAAGCAGTAATTGGAGCAAGGGAAAAAAATTTAATTAGTTACAGCTCCAATTCTTTATGGTAGAATATTTTTTCTAGAATTTTTATAATTTTATTATTTTATGAAAATTTTGGGAGCTTATGTAAATTCTGAATGGGAAAGAGTGGGTTTAGTCCTTATAGTTCTTTATCTTTCCTACTGAATTATTCCAATTTGAAGATCAAAATCTCTTTTTTTTTTTATATATTTTTGGCAAGAACCTTTAATTGCCGTTTCTTATTGGGTCTTACCTATTTTCATCTTTTTTTTTTTTTGCTTGAGTTGAATGTTTTGTGAATTTTGTAGTCCAATTATGTAGTTTTGGTGGGTTTAGTTTTATATTTTATAATTGTGATTTGAATAGTGATAGTACTGCTTAATTGGGTGGGTTTGAATTAGAAATATATAAATTTGAGATTAGTGAATTGATCGGTTTGGGAGAATTCATGGAATTTAAGTGAAATATAATTTTTTATAATGCTTATTTAAGTGTTTCTTTATCTTTTGAATTGCTTATTATAGAGAATACATACCGTGGACGTTTGGATCGAGGGAATTCAAACTAGAGAATTTACACAATCCACGAATTGTAGCCAATTCTATCGTTTAGTTTCACTTTTTTATACTGCACAATCCATAGATTTTAAAAATTCATGAATTTCATATTCTTTCATTTTTGTGGGAATTAAAAACTCATATGAGAGGTCAGAATGTTGAATTCTCTCGTTTTTCTCTTATACAATTTCATTTTATTTACAGGAATGCCGTAGAAATTCATGGATTTTAAATTTTATACCAAACGAGATATTTTAACAATTTTATGATTTTATATTCTTATATTTTTATATTTTCAGGATTATATACAATCTCAATATTTCATAATTTCTCAATCCAAACGATCCAATAAACGTAGGGAGAAAATAAGAAATAATAGAAGATTGATTACCTCTGCTGTCTAAGGAGAGATGTGATGTTTTCTACAACATAAGAATAAACTAAACCTCAAATGTTTTTAAATTAAAAAGAAAAAAGATTATGACCACTACAACACTAAGAAAAAGCAACATAATAATAGCATATACTTTAATAGGAGAATAAAAAAATTTAGGTCTTGTTAATTTTTATATACTTCAAATGTGTGTGATTGTATATATTCTATTGGTTCCAATTTTCTAAGATGTCGCACTCCAATTTATGAAGTGTGACAATCTTAGGGCAAGGAAAAGTGTAAGACTATTATAAGTCCGTAGAACCCATTTAACCTATAATAAACTCAGGATCATAACTAAACGTGAAAATTATTTAATAAATTTCAGGTTTCTGTCGAAATTCGACAGAGTTTTATCTATATCTAGGATATAATTCCCTGTAAATAAGAAACCAAACACTTCTATAAATAATAATTAATTTTAAACTCAAATGACTCCTTCTGGGTCTCCAATATCAACAACTCATACCATATATATATATATATATATAACTCTAACATGTAACAACAGAAGTTCAAATCCAGCAAATATTACAGAGCAACTAGATTACAAACACACATAATTATACATAAGCAAGCAAATAAACAATATATACATGGCTTCTTAAGACGGAAGGATGGTCAAGAAGCTCAGTCCGATCTAAGCGGATCTCTCTCTACTCTAGCACCTGAAATAAAGATGTGAGCTTTCATCTCAGTGAGTCTATGAAACATACCGATACCTAGGAGTTGCATGAAAGAAATATCAAATAATATATATAACATTATCACATATCAATATAATATGGTAAGAACAAATTAGAATGTGCTGAAAGAAATGACACTAAACAATTTATATAAGACAGAACTCAGTAGATCACAAATATAAAAACAAGCCCTAGGAGCCTTAACAAATCCAAATACGTATACTTGACCGAGTATACACCCAGAGTAAGTTGCCCTCTCTCGGTAGGACACTGATAAATCTGACTATATCAGTTCAGTCACTAGTGCACACAGCCTAGTAGTTTCATCCCCTACTAGTATGGGTGTTTTGTCATATATTTGTGGTCTAAGGCTATGTCATTGGCTTGGTATGTAATCAAATAAAATATTAGACTTAAATGGTCTCAAATATCAATAATATAATGGGTTCCAAATAGGTTAACAAATATTAACAATAAATGATTCAAATTGACTTGTAAATTTCAAATACCAAATAAATGAGTACGGTTAACAAAATCAATGGCTAATATAACAAATTGTATAATAAATATAAAGAATGATACCTCAAGAAAATTGAACCAATAATAACAGTAATAAATCAAATTAAGAGTTATCATGCATTAATATATTCCATTAACTCAACTTAACACCTCAATTAGCTCAAATTATCTTTTAAATTCTTAATTCTAACCCACTGATTCTATTGACCTACAAACAAATTTACTCGAAGTTATTATATAATTGATTATTAATTAATAAACTATTTTTAATTAGATCAAAAATTAATTCTAAGATAAAAATTCTAATAATTAAATTAATTTATCAAATAAATAATTGATTAGCTAAACATATCAAAAATAATTAATTATAAATTAAACGTGATAATAATCGATTTGTTACTAATTATTTCTCGATTTTCATCGAAGTCGGTTTTCAATGAAATTGATATAGAGGAGCTCATAATAGGATAACCAACGTAAATATGATTTTTCAAAAAAAAATTTGCCAAATTTTGAAAGAAAATCGTATAAGTTATTACGTTAGAAAAATCTTAAACTTGAAAATTGGATAATTTAGAATAATATCCATAATTCGAAAAAAATTAGTTTTATGAAAATTTATAAAATAAAGAGTACGATTATATCAAAATCGCTTCAAATGGAGTTCCGGATCGTTCGAAACAATTCGTTCAAATTTAATTCCTTTTTATTTCCTTCATGAATAGCTTTTGGGCCACCCCCTCTATAACAATATAAATGATTCTGTTTCTTTTAGTAACTTATATATTACACGTTACCAACTTATTCTAAAGTTGCAATTGACAAGTCTTCATCTTCTCCTTATTCTTCTTCTACTATATTATTATTATTATTATTATTATTATTATTATAAACTTAGTTTTATATATTAACTGTAATTACAATTTCACTTAATTGATTTCTAAAAATTCACTAAAATCATTTATTAACAAATACCATTCGATTTAACTATCAAAAATATTATTGATCGCGATATATATTTTTATACGATGTTAATGACTTAAGAAATTTAAAATATCAAAATTTAGGATATTACATTTTAACCCCTTATAAAAATTAATCCTCAAATTTTCGAAAGAAAATCATTGGTTATAAATATGATATTTATTTCATTAAGATTGGAACGTTTAATACAATTTTCGATATTTATAGTCTATAGAAAACATATGAGGACACTGACTTTTTATATTTTGCTCACTTTTCTAAGTACACTCTTGCATCTTTTGGTTTTGTCATAACACTTTTACCATGAAAATCTCCTTGTTCCGAAACTTTCTAATTGATTGATCGACAATAGCTACTAGAGTTTCCTCATAAGTAAAATCTGGATTAAACTCTACTGGTTATACTTGAAGTACATGTGATGTATCAGAAACATACTTGCGAAGTACTGGATGGACACTATCCAAACTAGGTGGTAGCGCTAATCAGTAGGAAATATCTCTAACGCGATCTATAATTTCAAAAAGGTTGATGAATCTTGGTGGTGATTTTTCTATTTTTCCAAATCGCATAACACTTTTCATTGGTGAGACTTTAAGAAACACATAATCTCCTGCAACAAACTGCACATCTTTTCTCTTAGGAAAAGCATAGCTCTTTTGCAGACTAAAAACTATTTTTAGCCTTTCTCTAATGAGAGGTACTTTTTCAGAAGTGTATTAAATCAATTCAGGTCATTCTATGTACTTCTCACCCATATCCCAACCTAGAGGAGATATGCACTTCCTTCTATATAATGCTTCATAAGGTGTTATTTTGATCGTACTATGATAGTTGTTATTGTAAGCAAATTCGATCAATGGCAAATGTTTATCCCAGTTGCCTCCAAAATCCTGAATACACATCTCAGCTATTTCCCTAACGCCTGGATAGTTCTTTCTAACTGTCCATCTGTTTGAGGATGAAATGTAGTGCTGAAATTTAGTTGGATACCTAGAGATTCTTGTAATTTTTTCTAGAATCTTGATGTAAATTGTGGTCTTCTATCAGAGATGATGCAGACCGAAACTCCATGAAGACTCACAATTTCATCAGAAGCTAAATAAGTGGTTTTGACAAGAAGCAAGTGAGCTAACTTGGTCAACCGATCAACAATCACCCATATTGAGTCATGACCACTTAAAGTTCTCGGTAACTCGACTATAAAATACATGGTGATTCTCTCCCATTTCCATTCTGACAGTGGCAACTGCTGAAGTAACTTGAAAGGCTTCTGGTGTTCAAACTTGGCTTGTTGATAAGTTAGGCATTTTAGCTACAAATTCTGAATCATCTTTCTTCATACCACTCCACCAATAGGATTTCTTAAGATTATGGTACATTTTAGTTGCACCTGGATGTACATTATAGGTGGCATAATGGCTTCCTTCAAAATCTGCTATTGCAAGTCATCAACTGTAGGGACACATAATGGGGGAGCCATATTTTAATATTCCATTCTTAATAGTAAACATAGGAGCTTTTTCAACTTTAAGATCATCCTTTAGCTTTAAAAATTGAGGATCTTTATCTTGTGCATCTTTGATCTGATCAATTAGAAGAGGCTTGACCAGAAAATGAGCTAATAAAGCTCTAGGATTAGTCACCTCAAATTGAATTTCTAAATCATACAAGCTCTGCATCTCCCTTGTCAATGATCTTTTATACACTTGAATGTAGGATAAACTTCCTGCTGATTTTCGCCTCAAAGCATAGGCTACTACATTAGCTTTCCCTGGATGGAATAAGATTTCACAATCATAGTCTTTTAGTAACT
>CAOJBK011416648.1:0-18224 GCA_948294925.1 Codiaeum variegatum | reverse complement strand
CTTCTTGAAAAGAGCTAGAGAATAAGTTTTCTATAAAAGCTCGGTATGTCTCAAGCTAGAGGCTTCACATTTGGGGAGCTTAATGAAGGAGGGCGAGAGGTATTTCATACGTTCTAATCCTTCTTTATTTCTATTATGTTTTGCACTATAATTGGAAAGATCCTTGATGTTGAATATGGGTTCATTTTTGGGTTTAGTATCTTGTTGAAGAGTTTAATGAACATCTAAACCCAACCATGTCAAAAGTATTTTGGCATGGTAAATGTTTCATAAATGTTTTGAAAACCAAAAATAGAGTAACATAGAATTTTTGCAAAAAATAAATTAAGCGCTGGACAGTGCTACTGGTGCTGCTGTCCAACAACATTTTTTTCCTGCAGTGCTGCTGATGGTGCTGTCTAGCAGCACTCGATCCTGACAGTGCTACTGGACAGTGCTGAAATTTTATTTTTTGCTTCCACTGTTCGACTCTGTATTCGCCCTTCATTGGCTTCCCCAGGAAATTTTTTACGAGCTTGTAATACTGAAATGCTTTGAAATTTTAGATTCCTCAGGGACATTGTCAATATTATTGTTGCTTGAATTTATACAAACCTATTTTACCCTGATGCTTGTCAAATTTTTATTGATAATTTGATTGAAATAATTGAAATGGACATGAGTAAACAACCTTCCTTAGGCAAAAAATTTCATAACTCAATTTTTCTCCTAAGGAAGTTCTGGAAATTTAAACTTCCTTAGGCAAAAATGTCAACTTCTCAAATTTTTCTTTCTAATGAATTGATTTAAATATTATAAATTGACATTCCATAACCAATTCCTTAAAAGATTTTCATTTTGACTGCAAAACCATAGTAGTATTTTGCAATATGCCATATTTCCATCCATTTTCAGCATGTGGTCAGTATAACCACAAACACACTAAATTGTCCTAATGCATTTAATCTTCATGGAATGATTGATGTCTAATATAAGCCTTCATCAGGGAAGTTTAGCATAATTGCAAAATTTGATCTTTGTATGTTCTGACATGAATTAGTTGTTGAATTAAAATCACAATAAATGAGACTTTCAGAATAGATCCATTTCAACTCTTTATTTCTAAGAAATATGAGTTTCAAAGGAGCCAGCAGTTCAAAAGCTTAGAAAGATATTCAACCAATGAGTTCATAAACCTTTAAACTCATGTTGCTTAATTGATTAGCATGATTCTAACTCATATGTTCTGAACAAATATCATCACTTCCTCCTCCATCTCTTATTGACATTCCTGATGAACTACTTGATGAATTCAATGTGAATTGTATTTGAGAGTAAGAATTCATCTGTTATACCATGTATGTGCTTATGTATACTTCTTCCATAGGGAGTGAAAATTGAAATTATAAAAGGCACAGAGATCGGGTCATGTCCCTGATTTTTGAAAATTAGGCAACCATTTAATTATCTTTAATTCAACCTCCTCAGCTGATTAGCATTTACTGACCCTAAATTTTTTCACTTCCTCAGGGGTTTTACTTACAAAATTTAGAATCAAAAGGCAACTGTATTGACCCTCATGCCTTCTAAATCTCTTACAAAAGGGAGACTACCTCTTCCTTACTTAAGAATTCTTGATGAGATGATTTATTTGTCTGAAGTAACAGCTCCTGGCACTAGGAAGTCATGGGTGAAATCTATTCCCCAATAGGGGTAGTGGATCTACCAGTTGAGGGAATATTACGTCCCTAAATGGGATCGACTAGACATCTCATAGTTTATTGAGATGACATTGAGAGATATACCCTATATTTATGAACTGCTTACTGCAGCTATGAGATTCTAGGCACCAAGCAGCAACACCTTTATTTTCCATTTTGGCCATATGACAATTACCATGCTTAATGTGTTTACTATTACTGGACTGCCTATCTAGGAAGAGACATGGCATGCTTAATTGATGAGAGATGCTTTCCTGAGGTAAAGTTCCATTCCAAGTCCTTTGACTCATAGTTGGTTCCATTAAAGAGTATGTCGTTAGAGAAGGAAAACCAACCCCTGAGGAACATGTTACTTTCTTATGGGTACTATTGTGTAGATATCTTTTTTTCCTTCCTCAGGGAGACTTAGTGTTCAGCACATACCTCTTGCACAAGGTTTAGAGCATGGAGATCACTATGCACTAGGCACAATATTCTTAGGCAATCTATATTCACATATGAGGAGATGAGTACAACAAACTCCAATGAAGTTCTTGAGTGGAATCTTATGTTTCTCCAGTGCTGGCTACTAGCATACTTCCCTAAGATGAGTGATCATACTTTCCAACCACCTCTTTCTACAATTTCTGACATTGGAGTTCATTTTTTGAGATGTGTGAGCTCTTGGGAAGAGAAGGAAATCAGATCCTTTTTCACTCATTTAGAGGAGATAAGAGAAGTAGAGAAATTATGCCTTTTTAAATATTGCTATAATAAGCCGAGGTGGCTTGAGTTCTTTGAACCATACAAGGATTTGATAGAGAAACAAAATTTCTGTTGAGTTACTTCACCAAGACCTCTTATCCTTAGTACTAAGAATGCTTTCATACCTAGAGGCAGTTTGACTTACACTCCCCTATGCTTTGAGTTTTACATGCCTTTTCTCTGTGGCCACCAATTTGGTCTTTTATTGGGTGTGCCTCTTAATACTCTTGATGCTTCCATCATCCCTCTATTTGGTAGAGATTAAGCAAAGAACTCTAAGGATGACATGGTCAAGATTGAGCCAACACTGCTTGACTTAATTTCCATGTGATTACAATGGAAGAGCAGGATGTGAAGAATTATGTTCACTGGTGGAACATTCAGTACCCAATCTTTGTGGAGTCAGCTCTAGAATCACCAGGTAAAGAATCTCACTTTATTTTTTATTTTGTTCAATTCAACACTAGTTCTCATTATGTCTTGTGTTTACAACTATAGTAGAAGAAGATAATGATGATGCTGCCCTGAGGCATCTAAGGAGAAATAAAAGAAAGATGCTTCCAAATAGAAAAAAGTCTTAACTTCATGTTTAAGCAAAGAGAAGCAATCTATGGTTCCCTAGAAGAGAAAAGTAGCACCAAAATTAACTAAGACTCCAGCACCTCCACCACCGGGTAGAACATCTTTAAGGTTAAAGGTAGCCTAAACATCGGTTAAGAAGGAAAAATAACAAGAATTGGTGATAGTGAAAGATCTGGATAGCTCTGAGGAGTCTGAGGACTTCAAGGAAGAGGGCTCAGAACCAGCTACTGGTTTTAGTAATTGCTTTTCATCTCTTCCCATGATTTCAGTTTTATATTATATTGTTGTTGCCTTTAGGAATTGCTTTTGTTATTTTCTTGCCTTTGGAAAACAATTGATACAAGAGAGGGAGAAGTCCATACATAGCCTCAGGACTCTCCTTCTTCTGTAGGATCTTCTTCCACGGAGGAAGATGACTCTTTCCACTTACGGATTATCCCTATCCAACAAGAGGGAAAGGAACTAGCCCCTCCTTCTCCACCAGCTATCTAATCTCTAGTTAGTCATCCTCCAGCTATTGAGGTTTGCTTTTCTTTACATGTTTATGAATTTTCTCCATATTTACTGATTTTTTTTTTTTACTTGTGTATTGGGGATTTTACTTTGATTTGCTTAAACAGGATTTAAATACCTGGCCAGCCATGCCAGTTGATGATCACTCCTTAGATTTAAGTTTCTGTGATATATCTTCCTTAGATCAGGATCAGAGTACAGATGCAGTACCCACTATGGAAGAGGTTGCCAAAGAAAAATATACTTTAAAGGTTGTTGCTAGAGAAAGAATTGGGACACTCATAGGTACTCAAAAATTTGATATTTTAGAAAGCCTTGGTATCTTGGAGAGAAGTACCAGGTCAGCATCAATGTCCTCACCCAAGGAGAGAATCATGTGGAGCTTTACTCATTTAGTTGAAGTTAGTGCCAAGTAGATAGAGATTTCAAATCATTTGACTTACATCAACCAATAGAAGGCCAAATATCAAAAGCAATAAGAGGAAATGAAAAAGATGAAGGCCAAAGGAGCTGGGGCTAAAGCTTCCATCAACAAGTTGACTGCAGACCTTGTTGCCCATGAATATGTGGCTTCCATGAAGGCACAGAAGGCTGAAATGCTAAGGAAGAGAAAGTTAAAGAGCAGTGAGTGCCAACAAGCCATGGATAAAGCTAAAGCAGTAGTGAAGTTCCTATATGATAAGAGATAAGCTATCTAAGAGTGGAAGAAGTAGGAGAAAGAAACAACAGAAAATAAGCAAATGTGCCATGAGGCTTGGGAAAGCCTCAAAAGATTTGACTTTGATGCCAATTTATTTGTGTATTGTTATCATTTCTCTTTACTAATGCTTGTGTTAGATATTAGTGCCTTGAACTTATTTGAAAATTTGGATTTGGTATGAGTTTGAATAGGTACTGATGAAGGCCTTGAGCCTGAGGAATGTGAATCAAAGGCACTGATGCCGTTTTGGAAATTATTAATTTTCACATAACACTTTTCACACACCAACACCACAACCATGCATTTGCATAAGGAAACATTAAAAATCAGCAGATATGCTTCCAAAATTTTATTAATACTCATGACCTTCCTTTTATTTTTTCGAGGAAAATAAAATAAACACAATTTAATATGAAATGAACTTTATTTATTTATTTATAAGCTTACTAATATGAATTGATATTTATTTTGGCTAAGAGGCCATTTACAACTATTTTTCCACTGACATTTCCCACATGATGGGAAAGTATTTTTTTTAGGTACTTGCCATTGATAAACCTCTTGTGTGGCCTCAATCTAAACTTTCCAACCCATATACATTGCCATCCAACACCTGATGCACTCTAAATGGTTTATCCCAGTTGGGAAACCACTTCCCCAACTCTATGTCTTTTATTCCAAGTGGCAGTATAACTTTCCACACCAAATCACCAGTCTCAAACTTTTTCTTTTAATTTCTTTTATTATATAATCTGGAAACTTTCTTCTTTTAGGCCACCACGGATATGACGACCCTTAGCCGTTATTCATCCACTTCCTTAAACTCCATTAATATAGCTTGAGAAAATTACTCAGGAGTTAAATCATTTTGCCTTGCAATGCTTAAAGATGGAACACATACCTCCAGAGGTAGAATTGCATCATGCTTAAAGGTAAGTGCAAAAGGACTCAAACTAGTTGCTTCTCTCTTTGAAGTTCAATATGCCCATAAAGTTTCTAATAGTATTCTTAGCCAATCTTTAGGATTGTCCTCAAGCATCTTCTCCAATATGCCAATGATGATTTTGTTGTATGCTTCATCTTGACCATTAGCTTGAGCATAGAAATGAGTTAAGGTAAGATGTTTAATATTATAATCTTCCATGAATGCTCTCATCTCCTAACTAGTGAACATGGTTCCTTGATCCGTAGTAATGGTCTGAGGAATCCCTAACTTGTAAATGTGATGTTCTTTGTTAAAGGTGATGACAACTTCTTACTTAACTTTTTTCATGGGAATTGCCTCCACCCATTTGGTGACGTAATCAGTGGCCACAATAACGAAGTTACGACCTTTAGATGAACCAGGATATATTTTTCCAATGAGTTCAATGTGTCATCCTCTAAATAGCCATGGTTTCACTATTGGATACATGTCATCAACTGGTACTCATTGAATAGTTCCATATCTTTGGCATTAGTGACATCTTTTGGAATAAGTGATGCAATCTTTTAATATTAAAGGCTAATAGTAACCATTCCTCATAATCAGAAATCTTATCTTTCTTCTAGCCTGATGCCTACCTTAAATACCTTTATGTACTTGTTATAGAATCTCCATGGCCTAAGGAAATGAAAGACACCTCAAAAGTAGGCCATCAAATGTTTTTCGATACAACTCTTCCCCAATCAGAACATAATTTATAGCTTGCGATCTAATTTTGGATGTCATTTTATTAGAGGGATTTTCCAGATATTCCTTGATGCTGACACGCCAATCACTAGCCACATTTAAGTCTATGTTAAATCAATACACCAAAAATTGCCTACTGCAATGAAAATAAAAATGTTACCATAAAAATATTGCCTAAAATATTAAAATTTGGGTCTAATGCAACATTAAACATAAAATGTTACAGTAGACATCATAGTTAGTATAAAATCAAATTCTAATACAACATAATTTTATAACTGTTACATTATACTAGTTTTATTGCAACACTAAAGTAGAAATATTGCATTATTTTTATTGATGCAATTTAGTACAGCTAAAAAAGTTTAACAAATTATAAATTCTAATTTATTTCATTTATGAATTTTTAAGGTCACATAATTAAATTATTTAAAATAATTAATATATTACAATATTATGCAAACCTAAAATTTTACTAATTAATTTTAAAATGTTTAATAAATTGAAATAAAATAACATTTTTAAAATAAAAAATGCAAACTTAAAATTTAGTGAAAATTATATAAATATAAAATATAAGTTACATATTTTATTGCCTTTGCCTATGAGATGAAGATTACAAACTAGCCTAAAAGCCTAAAATTTCTTAGTGACCAGCCAAATTTTCAGCTTGAAACCCCAAATCTTGTAAGTACTTTCCCCTTTTTACTCTTTTTTTTTTTTTGCTTTCCATAATACCCTAAACTGAAAAGCTATCAGCTTATATCAACGAGAAAAAAAAATCCTATACTAGCTTAACTCTCGCTCAAATGAACTCTCACTACAAATCAGGAATCAAAATCACAGCCTTACATCATCTCTCCTGTCGATCTCATAGAAACCCAAAAATTGAAATTGCACATTCAACCTCTCGTATCTCATTCTCTCAGCTCACCTCATCTCAACTTTCTCTTTGATTTTCTTGAAACCCTAAAATTAAAAACTTAATGTCATTTGTAATTTATTAGCGGGAAGGGCTCTCTCTTTGAGGTGATCACATCTGTTCTTTGAATCTTTCTCAAGCCACCCTATATTTTTTTGTTGCCACTGGCTAATTAGAGAAAGAGCAAGATAGATTTGGTTTAGCCTAATATGAGATCCAATTCTAAGGTGAAGACTACATGCGGTCAAAGTAGTGATAGCCATACAGACTAACTCCATAAATCAAAGTTTGTTTTATAGTTTAGGGTTTTGCATTCATATTATTTGAAATTTGTTTTCAAAATTGATTTTTTAAAGAGTATTTGTTGTGTAATTAAATGTTGAAGATTAAAGATAGTAGCTGTTGAGGTAGAGCAAATCAGTGAATCTAAAATCAGATTATTGTTGAGTAGATGGCTTAGTTTGGTTATTTGTAGCTTTAACATGTAAAGCTTAGTTGTGACTTTGTATTTTATCAAAAAATTTCATTTAGTGTCAAAAAAACCAACAACCTTGCATTTTTTCCATGAAGAAGCTCTTTCAATTTTATATTATTCAAGGTCCTTCACGCAAAACATTGCCCCTCACATTTTTCCCTTATTAACTATTATGTATGTTATTATGGGTGCTTCAATTCGATATTTAGAGATTGACACTTTGTTTAATGTATTTATGAATTAGGGAAATGTTTAGAGACTAGCTATTTAATTTTTCTTTTGATATGTGAGAACCCTTAATTTGGCACCTCTAAAAATTGTTGGTTGTCTCATGACTCTCAAAGGATTGGAAACCTAACAGGGTCAAGGGATAGTGCCCCTTGTTGAATTCGAGGCAATCCCCGAGATGAAAATTTTAAATTACAATGGTTTACATGGAAATTTTGCATATTTTCAAGGAAATATTCATAATTTTACACCATTGCATCCAGCCCATCAATACGCACCCAATGGATCTGATGGGCTCAAATCGGACTTCAAATGAGCCTAGAAAATCTCAAAAACTGAATTGGACTGAATTGAGTCGGACCCAAAAAATCGGGCCCAGGATAGACCCAATCCTAGAACGACAAGACGCATGTATAAGTGACTTCATGCATGCGTGAAGGCCCACGTCCATGCGTGAAGCGTGTGATGCACAAGGGTTTTCTAATTCAATTCTCTATAAATTCAACCCTCTAGAACAGAGTTGGGTTCGAACTTTTTTATGAATTTTCCAGACTATAGAATACTATCTTAAACACTCACCAAACACCTAATTGCACAATTTGACATTGATTCAACCCTTCAAAACACATTTTTCAGATGATAGACGTGACAGACAATTCAATTTTAGATATGACAGATGCTTAGTTTAGACACTTAACCAATCCTCTCCGAGCACAATAGAGACCCATTTTGAATTCATCAAGCCATTAGAACCTCCGGCCACAAAATCACATAAAAAGGGAAACATGGTACAATATTCCTATTTCCTTCAATCAAACTATTGTTTTAAGCCCTTTAATTCAGACAAAAGGCATGTTGTCCAAAACAAATATTAAGCCCTTTTAATTGAGATTAAAGCATTTTTATGAAAAACATTTTCATAATTAAAACCAATAAAACCCTAAAATCAGTTAGGTGAACACATAATCAAAATTCATTTTCATTAATCAAAGATCAGAATTGATTAATAGCCTAGTGGTTAATTATTTTTCTGAAATCAATTAGCTACTAAACAAACCAACCACGCTCTTATTATCATAACAACCCCCACCCTTCGCGAGAAGGGAGAACGACGTAGGGTTTGATTCCCATTCAAAGGGATACGCCGGCAAGCCTTTCAGGGCTTCAACTCCAAAACTATTTTTCTTATTATTTATATTTTGTTTATTTTCATTATTATTATTTGTGTATTTATATTCTGTTTGTTTGCATATGTTTTATTTGTTATGCCTTTAATTCCTATATATTGTTTGATGTATGATTTAAGGAATGTGTGCTCCTCCTAGGCTATAAGATTGGAGGGGAGATCCCCTGTTTATTGGTTTTCATTGCATTAATTTTACTGCTTTTTTTGGGTGCTATGCCTTCCCTAGAACCTGAAGTGGACTAGAGGAAGGACCCCTAGAAAATGAGCTTGTATTTACCACTTTATGGATGTCATTTGCATAATCTGGCATGGTCATGCATTCATTCGATAATCCTTTCCATGCATACATGAAAACTATATTTTAACTAAACTTGCATGTTTCATGGGTCAAAATCTTATTTTAATTAAAAATGGTACAAAACTATTTTTGTTAAAATATTTTCATATCACGAACCCCCAAACCCCCTTTGGTTCAAAAAGAACAACTTTTCCATTTGGGTAGAAACTAAAATTTTATAAAATGGTGTTAAATACAAAAGGTTTCTTAATCACCTTGAAAAACCATTTCTAAAGTGTTAAGTGGCAACTCTAACACTTCACACACGACATGCACTCCAATAGACATATGTGGAGGCACAAATGTGGGAACCCGATCCATAATCCGCAATGTTAGAGAGCACAATATGAAAGGTTTCCTCCGGGCCGCAAGGCTTGTAGGCATGCTTGCTCGGGGAAATCTAGCGGATAGTTCGAGTAGGGCCTTACAGATGGCGACTCCATTGGGGAAACCTTATGAACTCTATATTACTGTCATCATGAAACCTTTTTCATTCATACAAAAAACTTAAAATTGGACAAAGTGCACTGTTCCAGACATAAAATCAAACCTTTCAAAATACCTTTCTCTTTACCTGCCTGCACCTGGCTTTACCTTATCTCTTTCAAATGTTAATACTCCATTTTCTTTTCCTTTTCCCAAAAGGTCATCATATCAACTGAAGATAACCTTATCCCACCTCTCACTACTAAAGCCACTACCACCGGCGCTCCAACTGGCACCCCCACTACTCCACCTACTGCATCTGCATCTAATGACATTGTTGGCTGCTTTTATGCAAAGATAAGAAGATGCTATGAAAGTCCAATAAGTGACCTTCACTGTAATGATGCAAAGCTAAGAACATGCTATTCTGGGAAAAGTTCAGACTATGCAGAGTCAATTTGAGATCCAGCCCACTAATCACTCTTCGACTGCTTTTGACACTATAACTGATGAGGTCATTATACTGAACCCATAATCCGACTATGGAAATAACACTCCTATCACCCATGATGTTGAACCTTTCTCAAAAAGGGTTGAAGAACCTCCACTCATCAAGACTATGACCCAAAAATACTAGGAAATGGAAAGGGACCTGTAATCCTTTAAGAAAAAGGAGAAACTCTTAGATGTCTAGGCATTGAGTCCATTCCCCAAAGCAAGGCTTCCTCCTAAGTTCCAAATGCCACACTTTAAGAAATTCAAAGGCACCTCCTGCCCTGAAACTCATATAAGAATTTATGATGGCACACTATAACCTTTGGTAATGGAGGGCAAGCTCCTTGCTCAGATCTTCCAACAGTTACTCATTGGCGCAACTCTGACCTGGTTCATACAATTAGAGGATTCTAAGAAACAGACATAGGAGTGCACTGTACTGAGTTTCTGAAACAATATTCCTACAATCAAAAGGTGGACATCAAAAGAAGGGACCTTGAGAGCACCAAGTAAATGCTAAAGGAAACCTTTACTGATTTTATAGGTAGATGGAGGGAGAAAGCCTCCCAAATGGTTGGTAGGCCAATTGAGTCTGAAAAAATTGACATAGTTGTCAAGAACCTATTACCTGTGTTTCAAGACAGAATGATAACACAACACTTTCTTGATTTTAAGGCTTTAGTTATTGTAGGCTCTCACCTAAAAGACGCTATAGAATCTGGCCTCATTAAGGATGAGACTCAGACTTCATCCTCCCACTTTAAGAAACACAACCAGTACACAGAAAGAAAGTGGGGTTAATACAATCATAGCCCGTAAGCCACTTTAGATACAGATAAGGGATTTTTCTAACCTAAAGGGGTTAAAACTGAGCTACCTCTTAAGCGAATGTGTGGAAAAGAATGCTTTCAAGCCATTGAAGCCTAAGCCAATTCCTAATCCATTGCCTAAAACATTCAATATGAATGAGACTTGCAACTATCATCAGGGGCTCGGGCACAAAATTGATGACTGCAAAGCCCTTCGCCACAAGATTATATTGCCTGAGGTCATTATTGGCACAAATCCCCTCCCTGAGCATACTGTCAATGCAATACTAAATGAATTCGAAGAGGGCAATTCTACAATCTTATCACTGATGCTATGCCATTGAGCAACTATCATTACACCAGAGATTACAAATCCTCCTTAGAGAGGACCCTCTCCTCAGTTTGCTCGCCAATGATTGACCAAACTTCCTTAGGGCAATCAATTCATCATAGCTTTATCACTCAAGCTCATGTTGTTATTCCATCTTTAAGATAATCAGTGGCACAAAACAAAAGGACTCCTGAACCTGACGAGGATCCTATATTGAAACAACTTAAGAAAATGCAAGCCAATATTTCAATTTAGAGCTTGCTCATGTCCTCCTACCATCACTGCCAAGCTCTTTGTAAGGCATTGAGCCAGACTCAGACATCATCAGACTTCTCCCCAGAGACTCTGGTCGCATCAATCACTAGTTCCACTAGAAGAACTTTCATTTCCTTTTTTGATAATGAGATCCCACCTAAGGGTCCCTATAATGATGCTTTATACATAACTGTCATCATAAGGAAGAATACCATCCCTACGACCTTGGTTGATAATGGGTCTGTATTGAATGAGTGCCCTTTGAAGGTTACAAATTGTCTATGGTTGGTTGCTGCTAATTTTACCCCCTCTGATCAAATTGTGAAGGCATATGACAACTCTAAAAGAGAGGTACTTGGGATGGCTACACTGACCATCACTATGAGCCTGACTACTTTCAAAGTCCCTTTCCAAGTTATTGATGTGCCATCCTATTTCAATCTACTCTTGGGTAGGCCTTGGATTTATCAGGCCGAAGCTGTGCCATCCACCCTACACTAGAGAGTTAAGTTTCCTTTAAAGGGTGGCGTGGCCATGATTAAAGCTGATTCGTTTGGCAAATTTGAAGTCCCAGACACTTTTCCCATCATAGAAATTTAGCCTGAGTTATCATTATATCCTTTATCCGACTTCTCATTTGTTTAATTCATCCACACTAAAGAAGTTCTCAAAGAGCCTATTACTTTAGATTTTAATCCTTACTGTAACCCAATGTTGGTAAATATCATGAAACAAATATCTTTCTTCCCTGGCTTAGGCCTTGGAAAAAACCAACAAATAGTTGAGTCATTCAATAATTTCAAGTTTTCTACTCCTCCTTTTGGCATGGGTTATGACCCAACAGATGAAGAAATTCAAGAAGAAAAGGCAAAGGCTAAAAAGAATTCTGGAATTGTCAAACAAGGGGAGCAAAGTCGACATTGTATTGAGGCCATATTTCAGAACCCTAAATGGCTATTTTGTGAAAAAGGGAGAGACAATTCCTTACTTCTCTTTCCCCGAACCATGGGTCTGCCAGTCATTGGTATCAAAGTTCCTGGATTTGAGTTGTTCTTTGATGTGAAGATAACTACTGAGGATCACCAACTTATCAACTATTTGGAAAGTGATTACGAAGAGAACATGAATGCAAGCCTCTTTGGCAATATAGCTATTCTCATAAATAAAGAGGAGAAATCTAATCTCTCCACTATGATCAAGCATGTCAAGAAGAAACTGAAGAATTGGAGCTTTGATGAGAGCCCTTTTGAAGCTGCTAAGTCAAAATCTGAAGCTGAGACTGAATCAGAAACTGAAACTTAGCCTGAGTCAACCACTAGTTTTGAGTCATCCTCTGAGTCTGAATCTGAATATGATGTAATAGGTTCACTGGAATTTAGCTATGAGTATGATGTAACCGTGGACCTCTCTCCCATGTCTATTAATAAGACATCCAAGTTTTCTTGTTACAAGCCTGTTTCCTTATTTTCTTTTGCTGTTCCAATTGGAGAATCTAACCTCAAACTGAGAGAAAAAGTGAATATAATAAATGAAACAAAAGATGCAGTTAAAGAGACCAAAAACACTGACATTCATAACATGTCTAAAAATACATACATTACATCTGCATGCTCGAACAAATAGGATACCGAGTCTGTTATCAAGAAATTTGAAGACTGCTTCGCCTGGCAGTTTAGTGACATAACCAGACTAGATCCAAGCATCATCGTCCATATTATTCCAAACTATCCAGACTGCAAACTTGTCAAGCAAAAGCTCAGACGCATGAAGCCTTAATGGTCTATACCAATAAAAGAAGAAGTAGCTTAACAGCTTGCTCACAGATTCATTGAGCCAATTAAATACACGTCTTGGTTGGAAAATATTGTCCCAGTACCGAAGAAGGTTAGCAAAGTCAGAATGTGTGTGGATTATCGAGACTTGAACAAGGCATGCCACAAGGAATATTTTCCATTACCCCATATAGGCCTCTTAGTTGACACATTAGCCAGTTCAAAGACGGTTTCCTTAACTAATCTGAGCGTGGGGTATAATCAAATCCTAGTCCATCCTTCAGACATGGAGAAAATAACTTTTATCATAGAATGGGGCACTTACTACTACAGAGTAATGCCATTTGGGTTAAAGAATACTGAGCCACTTATCAGAGGATGGCTAAGTGGAAGTCTACGTCGATGACATGGTCGTTAATGGTGCAACACCTGAACTGCATCTATAAGCATTAGAGAAGTTCTTCCTTAGACTTCGATAGTATAATCTCAAGTTAAATCCTAACAAGTGCATATTTGGAGCCTCATCTAAAGTGTTCCTCAGATACATGGTCAATAAGAAAGGCATAAAAGTGGAGCCAGCCAAGTCTAAAGCCATCCTTGAAATGCCACCTCTTAAAACTAAAAAGGAGATAAGAGGCTTCCTCGACCTCCTTCAATAAATCAGTTAGTTCATTCACCAACTAGCTGACACCTGTGGCCCGATATTCAACTTGTTAAAAAAGAATTCCTCTAAGTAATGGATAGAGGAATGTCATAAGGCCTTTGGATAGATCAAAAAGTATCTTTTGAGTCCACCAATCTTACAACCTCCTAGGCCTGGTCAACATTTACTGCTCTATTTAACTATCATTGAAGAAGCCATAGGAGCAATGCTGGCTCAAAAAGCTTTAAACTAACACAAAGAGAATGCCATCCATTACTTGAGTAAGAGAATGTTGACACACAAAGCAAGTACATGTACATTGAGAAGCTCTGCATAGCTCTAGTATGGGTTTGCCATAAACTGAAACATTATCTAGGAGCATACATCACACTTGTCCTCACTGATCAAAGTCCCCTCAAGTACCTTGTTAAAAAGTCTATCTTAGATAGCAAGATGGCTAGATGGATGGTAGTCCTTACAGCCTATGACCTTAAGTACATTAAGAGAAAGTCTATCAAAGGTAGTGTCAATACTAACCAACTGGCTACTGCCTCGACTGATGATCATTGGGAAGAACCTGATTTTTTTCCTGATGAGGACATACTGTTCTTAGAAACTAACATATGGAAAATGTACTTCAATGGAGCCGCAAACAACAAAGGTTATGGCGTTGGCTTGGTGTTCCTTAAGCCTATCGACAAATGCTTGCCTCTAGCAATCAAATTGGATTTTGAGGTCACCAATAATGATGCTGAATATGAAGCATGCATGTCTGGACTAAAAGCATCTCTTCAAATAGGCATCAAAAACTTAGAGGTTTATGGTGATTCTTACTTAATTATTTCACAAGCCTTGAGAAGGTGGAAAATCAAAGAGGATCGATTGGTTTCTTACCATAAGTTCCTTGAAGATTTAGCCAATAAATTTGACACATTGTCATTCAACTACCTTCTAAGGACTAAAAAAAGATTCACCAATGCATTGACAATTTTAGCATTAATTGTAGAGATATGTGATGGGCTCATTATCCATCCTATCTCAATAAGTATCTAATGCCAACCGAGCTTTCAAACTCACTGCATGAGTATTCAAGTGGAAGAGAAACCATGGTACTGGGACATCTACACCTAGATCACCAAAGGAGAATATCCTGAAGGTGTCTCTAAATAAAAAAGGAGAACCCTTAAACAACTTGCTAGTGGATACATTCCAAGAGAAGGCATCCTCTATAAAAAGGTAGTAAATGGAATTCATCTCATATGTGTTTCAAACGAAGAGGAAAACCATATCATGGAAGAAATCCATGGTGGAACGAATGGCACACACATGAATTGACGAACCTTATCTAGAAAAATCATGCATAAAGGCTATTACTAGCTCACAATGAACAACGATTATGTAGAATATACTAATAAGTGCCCAAAATGTCAAGAATATGCAAAGCTCCAGAAGGCTCCTTCCTCACCTCTTAATCCAATCTCTACACCTTGGTCCTTTGCTATTTGGGGCACAGATGTCATTGGTAAGATCCCACCCAAGTCATCTGCTTGCCACGAATATATTCTAGTTGCCATAGACTACTTTACCAAATGGGCTGAAGCTACACCCTATCAAGTACTGGATTCAAAGAAGGTGGCCTAGTTCATCAAAACCAACATCATTATAAGGTATGACGTCCCACATGAAAACATTTCTGATAATGGCTCCCACTTCTAGAAAGAGGTAGTCACTCACTTGAAGAAAGAAAAGATTAAGCATCACAGGTCATCTCCATACAGACCTCAAACCAATGGAACAATTGAAGCTGCCAGCAAAGTACTAAAAAACATGCTTTAGAAAATGACAAGTAATCACAGAGGTTGGTATTTGCATCTGCCAAGTGCTCTCATTGGATACAGAACCACCTATAAATCAACTACCAAAGTTACACCATACTCTCGGGTCTATAGAATGGAAGCAGTCCTCCCTATAGGGTTAAAAATTCAAATAGCCAGAGTTTTTCAAGAAGCACAGATATCTGGACTCGATTGGAAACATGCCTACTTCTATCAACTCAATGCAATCGATGAGAAAAGAATCGAAGCACTCCACCACACATAGAACTACCAAATTAGTTTGGCAAAGCATTTCAATAAACGGGTTCAAAGTCTCAATCTTCAGGAGGGTGACTTAGTTCTCAAAGAAATCAAACAAGTGGTAAAAGACCCTCGAGGGTAATTCAGACCTCCTTAGAGCAGCCCTTACATAATCAAGAAGATTTTGACAGGCAGAGGGGTCATCTTGATGAACGTTGATAGCAATGAATTCAATTATCCAACCAACCTTGACCAACTTAAGAAGTACTACATATAATGTTCTTGTCATATCGAAAATGCATTTAGGCATCATTACCAAATAAGAACTATGAGGATCTGATTCTCCAAAATTATAATGTACTTTAAATTTCAAATAATCTTTTGTAAGGAGATATATAGGCAACCCTTATTGGGTACGGTCCAAATTATTCTATAAAATCAATGTTTCGTCCTCATTCACATTTGGGGTCTTTAACATTGCCTGCAAAAGTTAAAAAGAACAAATAAACATAAATAGAAAAAAGAATGAAACCTGCTAAGAGGAACACCCAAATGGGCGGCTTAGGCAAAAATTAGGGTACAACCTGCTAGACTGAAAACTGATAAGGTGGTCTAGGAAACAATCAAGGCGGCTTGCTAAGTTGAAAACCCAAAAAGGGTGGCTTAGGCAAAAATTATAGTTTAATAAATAAAGCAAAACATCTGTTGAGGTCTTATTAATCTTTTGGAATAGCCAAAACAAAGCTTTGAAACTGAAAATAAAGCAAAAATCAAATAAAAGTCTTATTTTTTTTTCTAAAAATCTATACTCAGGCTCAACCCTCAATCTCCTTCAAAATATCAACTCGCTTGGCTTTCTCCTTTGGCCAACAAGCTTCAATTCACCATGTGATATACTCTGTAGATCTGCCGTAATCATCACCAGGAACTATCATGGCCCTTGAGTAATCTCTGATCCAATGAGCAAGGGTAGCTCTAGCTACTCTGTCATTCACTGTGGTCTCCTCAAATAAAGGGCCATTTAAGGGCACATCCTAATCACGCCCCATCTGATGAAGAACTTTGGTAGCTTGATACCAAGTCATATGGAAAACTACAAGTAGATACACATGCTTGAAACCTTAGCTCCTTAGAATAAACCATTTGATAGTGTACCAATCAGGCCTCCACAATAGATTAGAGGGACTTAGCTCCAGAAGCTAGCTAACCCTTTCTTGTTCAGAATCTAGATGAAAGATAACGTTCCTAGTATGGTACCAAGAAGCAGAATACTCTAATCTATCAAGTCCAATAATAATTATCAAATGATCCCTCAGCCAAATGTGAAAGGCAAGATGACACAAATCAGAAAACTCTCAAAAGACATGCTAAAACATAAAAGCATAAAGGGATTTGAATACCTGGAACATAAGTGGATTGGCAGTCCAAGTTTCTCTAGAGCTATAGTAATGATCTAGGCTCAATAATGTCTCATCCAAAACCATTCCCACAATTGACTTACCCTTGCCCATCTGGAGTATCAGCTTAGCTATATTTGTAGCCCCTAAGCCAAATGGGTCCACAAATATATAACCCGCAGTAAGTGCAAAGGTATAGGCCCTTAATCTCCTAGCCATTCATACGGAGTCATCCTTTGATTCCTCCCAAAACATAAAGGCCAACGTAGGCATGTCAACCAAATCATCGTTCACTAAACCGAATGCAGCCTCTATGCTCAAACCCAAAAGCCTCTTGAACGAGTTAAAGTAGCCTACACGCTCAACTGGAACAGTTAAAATAGCCTCAGGATTACTACCTAATAAAAAAGAAAACTCCTCGAAAGTTGGACACATCTTGTCCATACCAGCCCCAAAACGGAACACATGGTCAACAGGATCTCAAAACCGTATACATGCGTTAAGAAAATCCCAGTTAATTTTCACACCCCTAAGAGTTGGTAAAGCAGACATACCATATCTCCTGAGGTTGCTCCTCTGCACTCTGTCCAGTTTCAGACACCATTCATGCATCACGCGATTGAAAAAGGACTCCGTGTTTGGGTAAGAAGAAAAGAATCTGACTTTTTCTGAAGAATAATTTTACTCCTTAGTGTTTTTATAAAAATGGAAATTTTCTTAATTTTCATAAAAATTTAATAGAAATTCAAAATAAAAATAAAAATCTGAAATTGTTTTAGAAAAACTCACAACTGGGGCCTAAATATAGTCAAGCATAATCATGCATCATCCTCAGCATGCATCTCATGCATCTCCCTCCGAGTACTAGTATCATCCAACGCATATCTTGGGGATCTCTCAAAGGTGTCTTCACCATAATGCAAATGTACTACAACTATCTATCAAAGCTCATAATCCGAAAT
>CAOJBK011416091.1:0-11408 GCA_948294925.1 Codiaeum variegatum | reverse complement strand
AGTACTAAGTGAATTGATGACATCGCGGAATGGAATGTTAGAATCGTAGGGACAAGGGCCTAGTTGGATAGGTGGATCCATAGTGCCAGTAGTTATTGTTGGTGTCAAGTCACCGTTAAATACAATTGATTCTATATTTTTAGGTTATATAGGGTGATATGAGTCAGGATCGACCTAGTACTACGTGAATTAATGACATTAGTGAAATATAATGTTATAGTTGTGGTGACAAGGACCTAGTTGGATAGGTGGATTCATAGTGCTGGTAGTAATTGTCGATGTCAAGTCATCATTAAGTATCGTCGGTGTCAAGTCATCGTCAAGTCCACCTATCCAACTATGCTAGTGTCCCCACCATTCCAACATTTTGTTCACCAATGTTGTCAATTCACTTAGTATTGGGTCGACCTTGACCCATAGAATCCTATAAAATCTAAAATCATATAACAAACACTACTTAATGGTGATCTAACACCAGGAATTACAACCAGCACTATGGATCCACCTATCCAACCAGGCCAATGTCCCCACCATCCTAACATTATGTTCCACAGATGTTTTAAATTCCTTAGTACTAGATCGAACCTGAACCATGTCACCTTATAGAATCTAAAATCATAGAACTGACAATACTTAACGGTGACTTGACACCGATAATTACTAACAGTACTATGTATCCACCTATCTAACTAGATCCTTGTCCTTACCATTCCACACTATAGATACTTTGCTCTAATAAGTTTGTTATTCTAGTTATGATTTTTCATTTCACATGAATCAAAATCCATTTTGACTCGTGTGTGATCATAGTGTTTTAAAAATCCGACTGATCACCGAACTGGTGAAGGGAACAGTCCACCGTTCAACCGGTTTAATCGTTGGTCCAATAATTTTTTCAAAAATACATATAATTTTTTTTATTTTATATCACACAAATATTAAAGTATTTTATTCTTTATTAAATCTTGAATAATAGTATAATTATATAGAATTTTGTATTTTTTAGAGATAAAAAAGTAATATTCTTCATGCGATTTTTTTAACTTTTTAAATGGATTTTTATGATTTTTTTCTAAATTTGTAAAATCTGGTTCAACCCAGTCTAACGGTTCTCGATTTTTTATTCGGTTCAACCAGTTTTATCCATTTATGTCTGGTTCAATTACAAATCCATTTTTTATCACTAATCGGATCGGTTGGATCTTCAGTTCTCGATTCAACTGGTTTCACCAGCTGGTTCAATCCAATTTTAAAACACTAATTGATCATCGCCAGGTGAAATTGTAAGCTTGTTATTAGAACATTCAGACTTGCTTCATCGACTAAACCATCCTTTTTGTTTCTCTCTCTCTCTCTCTCTCTCTCTCTCTTAGATGTAATAAAATATATTATATTTCATTAATTTTTTATTATTATAAAAAGGTAATAAGATAATCAATTTTTAATTGGACATAGTTTAATATTACATTACAATATTTGTAATTGAGTAATTGACTGTCTTATCTAACACATGAATTTTTTATTGATCTAATCTAAAATGTCAATACTATGTACCACTTGTTGCCCAACCATCAAATTCCTTAATAAATATGTATATTTGTTATTTTATAAATGGAAAATAAAATCATCAAGTTAAAAAAAAAAGACAAATATCACATAAATAAAATTTTTACTTCAAACACTTTTTTTAGTTTATAAAAAAATTTTGTTTCACATGAATTGTAGTAATAAACATAGAATGCTTATATTTATAATAATATCATCTGTTAATTTAGTTTTTCAATGAATTAAGATAGGAATTGTAATTAATTAGGATGTTCATTTTTAGTTAAACAATGCAAGTTTTAGGAGAGTAAAGAATAAATTTTAAAATTCAAATTTGTAACTCTAAAATTTTTACAGGGGTATAAATGGAAACGAAATTAACGGACATCATCTAACCGCTCTAATTAAATGTTTGACTTTAATCTTTCTAGCTTTATTGAATGTCAAAATAGTACACTGTCATTGGTTAATGTCTTGCCGATCCCTAGACAAGTCACACTACTCTTTAGTATTTAATTTGCCACGTGGGACTTACCGAAGCACTCAATAAATGGTAATTCTGAAATGAAAATTTAAGCCTCAAAAAAAAAAAAAAAAACAGAAAATTTAAATTAGGTATGTGAATAAATGGAAGATTTGCAACATTGAATAATTCAAATATTTAATTTATTATTTGAAACAGTAAAAAATTATTGTGGCAAAAAATATTTAATTTATTGAATAATTCAAATATTTAATTTTTTTATTTGAAAAAAAATATTTAATTTATTTATAAAAATATTCTAAATTTTAGAATGAGTTGAGTTTTTACTATGTAAATGCATAAATTTTTTTATGAACCAAAATTTATATTTTAATATTAGACTCGAACCATTTAAATGATAATATATATATTTTAATAAGATGAGAGTGAGATTTATCAAAATTGAAGAAAAAAATTCACACACATCTTCTTTTTATGAAAAAATATTTATTTTGTATGTATAAAATATTAATTTAATATTTTGATTAATTAAAAAAATATTTATTATGTTCTTATTATATATTCAATCATTAAAAATAAAATATTTATTTTATCTAAAATATTTATTAAAAAAATATCTATTTTATTATAATGAATATTTATTTAATAAAATAAAAATATTTATTTTATATAAAATATTTAAAAGGACATTTTTCACACATTCAAGTTTAAGCTTGAATTTTTTAAATCTCTCTACTAAGCATTTATGTAAATAAATCAATATATCTTTTGGCAAAAAAAAAAAAAGGATAATTATATCAATAGTAAGAGATTAAAATTTTATTTGGTAAAAAAAAAAGAAGGAAATAAATCTTCGATTTCCTAAATGGAATAGTAAAATAAAAAAAGAAGAGAAATTTGAGTTGTTCGAGGGACGCGGTTGTGTAGTAAAGACGGAGATTGCTTAGCTACATAGTACGACAATGCTACAGAGCTATTAGTGAGTACAGCTCATATGAAATGAATAGTTTGATTTCTGCTTACTTAAATCTCATCAACAAATGTAACATATCTCCACTCTTCTTCTTCTCCTTTATTCTTTTCCATTTTTATCACCGAATAAAGAGATTAAAGAACCTCTCAAACCTTTAATAAAGAAGAAGAATAAAGAAAACAGACAAGAGTGACTGAGACTTTACAAAAAGAAACAAATAGCGTTTTTTTTTTGTTGCAAGGTTTCTTCCAATCTTATACTTGGATCCCATTTAGCAAGATTTGTTTAGAGATATTACATAGAGATGGGTTACTGTAGAAATTTATGTTCTATCATGGTAGTGGTGGTGCTGTTAGTGACTTGCAGTAGTGGGGAAGACCCTTATAGATTTTATACATGGAATGTCACTTATGGCGATATTTACCCACTTGGAGTAAAGCAACAGGTCAGCTATTTCTTCTTAATTTTGGTTTTGTTTCTTGTTAGATATTGATATGTGTAATGATGGCAGGGCATATTAATTAATGGGAAATTTCCAGGGCCACAGATTGAGTCGGTCACTAATGACAATTTGATTATTAATGTTTTCAATAGCTTGGATGAACCTTTCCTTATTTCTTGGTTAGTATATTCTTTTTTATATATTTAAATATAAGAAAATTAAAATATCACTGTTTACATAATGACAGGCAGATATTCAACTCCTGAATTACAGTTATGATGATGCCATTCTTATTATTTGATATATGATAAATATGTGTCTTTTGGCTTTTTGTCCTCTAAGTGGACAATTGTGGTTACTAAATAGGCTTATTCTGCCTAGTTGTCTGCAAAACTATTAGGACATTAAATTTATGTTTGATGAGGAAAGCTTGGATTGGAGCAGTTAGTGAATTTGACTGTTGTTTTTTGCACAAGAATAGCATTAGGAAAAACTTGAATAAGATTTATCTGTTGTTTTCATCATATTCTTGAGTGGACCCAAGTTCTTGGATTTGGGTCTTTTATCCATTTCAAATGTGAATGATCTGTACAAGTTTCTCTTTATAAACTTCTCTGACCCTTGTCTGAATTAGAATGTTTATATTGCAAGTTTTGGGAAAATTGTCCTATTCTTTATTAACTGATGATATGTGAACCAGCTTCTTTATAGTAACAACACTATATAGCATCCTAGTAATTCATACCTTAGAAATTCATTTGATTACAATGCTTTACATGCCATTGTGGCATACCAAATGCCACCGAAGTGTTTCTGAAACGATATTTGCAACTGTTGCATTCAGGAATGGTGTGCAGCAGAGAAGGAACTCATGGCAAGATGGAGTGTATGGCACCAATTGTCCCATCCCACCTGGACAGAATTTCACTTATGTGCTTCAAGTGAAGGATCAGATTGGTAGCTACTTCTACTTCCCTTCCCTTGGCTTGCACAAGGCCGCAGGTGGCATTGGTGGCTTCAAAATTGCAAGCCGTTCTGTCATTCCTGTTCCATTCCCTCCTCCAGCTGGTGATTTCACCATTTTAGCGGGTGACTGGTTCAAGAAAAATCACACTGTTAGTATAATCAACCATCCAATGTGTTTAGTGGTCAGCTCTGATCAATTGATGAGTACATATAATGGATCATGAATCTTACAGGACTTGAAAGCAATTTTAGATGGTGGAAGTGATCTCCCCTTTCCTGATGGGCTACTTATTAATGGTCGGGGATCGAATGGCTACACCTTTACGGTGGATCGAGGTAAAAGAAAATTTTCATGTTTGCAGTTAGTCAAGTTTAAAGTTTTTATGTATGTGATGGTGCATGACGATGTGTATTGAATGTTGGCTGGACAGGCATGACTTACAGATTCCGAATATCCAATGTGGGGCTTACGACTTCGATAAATTTCAGGATTCAAGGACACAAGATGCTGCTTGTGGAGGTTGAAGGAACTCATACACTCCAGAACACTTATGATTCCCTTGATATCCATTTGGGGCAATCTTATTCTGTTTTGGTTACAGCTGATCAACCTCCACAAGATTACTACATTGTTTTCTCAACCCGATTTACCTCCCAAATTCTCTCAGCAACTTCAATTTTCCATTACAGTAATTCAGCAGCAAGTGTTTCAGGCCTTCCCCCTGGCGGGCCAACTGTTCAGATTGACTGGTCTCTTGAGCAAGCTCGATCTATCAGGCATTCTTTGAATTCTCATTAGTAAGCACACATGTGTTCTTTACAAAGTAATTGTTATTAACATGTGTCATGGCAAATACTTTTTTCAGGCGTAATCTAACTGCGAGTGGCCCAAGGCCTAATCCCCAAGGGTCTTACCATTATGGAATGATCAATGCTACCCGTACAATTCGATTACAAAACTCTGCTCCGATGATCAATGGCAAGCAGAGTTATGCTGTCAATAGTGTGTCCTTCATTCCTGGTGATACCCCACTTAAACTTGCTGACCACTTCAATATTGCTGGAGTTTACTCCCTGGGAAGCATCCCTGACAATCCCACCGGTGGTGGTGCTTACCTCCGGACTTCTGTTATGGCTGCTGATTTCAGAGGTTATGCTGAGATTGTTTTTGAGAATACAGAAGATACTGTGGAGTCATGGCATGTTGATGGCCACAACTTCTTTGTTGTAGGGTAGGTTTATTTGGCTTTGGATTTGTGAATAACTCAACGGTCTATTTACATTTTAACTTTATCAATTGAAAGACTTGTTTTTTGATGAGCATGAGAGTTTACAAGGTTGTGCAGTTCTTGTCATTCACTATAAACTTGCCTAATTTTTGTTTTGTGATGGCAGGATGGACGGTGGGCAATGGTCACCAGCAAGCAGATCAAGCTATAATTTGAGGGACACAATTTCTCGTTGTACCGTCCAGGTAGAGTACAAAATTCTGTCCAACTTGCGAACATGTGAATTATATAATTTTTGTCAGTTAGGCTCATTATAACCTGGATTAGTTTTAAGAAATGAACCACCTAATGCCAATAATGAAGTGCACGTCTTAAGTAGTTTGTATTGCTGTGTAATGTTTGTTGTAAATACAGGTGTATCCCAAGTCATGGACTGCAGTTTACATGCCTTTGGACAATGTGGGGATGTGGAATATAAGATCTGAGAACTGGGGTCACCAGTATTTAGGCCAGCAATTCTATCTTCGTGTCTATTCGCCAACGAATTCTTGGAGAGATGAATATCCTATCCCAAGTAATGCTCTTCTTTGTGGTCGTGCAGCTGGTCGCCAAATTCGCCACTTATAGTTCATAGTTTACCACTCAACAACAGGATTCAGAGAATGTCATGAAAGCTTGACATAGTTTCTTGGTCTCGATCTAGTAGTACTGAGTTTTAGTAGAAACTTGCAAGGGCTCAACTCGTGCCAGCTTCCTTTTTATGTTATTTGTTGATCTCGTACATTACTTTGATTATTTTTACCCCTTTTTTAGTTCTAATTCTTAACGTCAGTACTGTCATTGTAACTTAGTATTTCATTCCATATTATTATAATTAGTATTTCACTCCACATGATTAGTATTTCATTCCATATAATTATTAAAAATTTTAGTTTAATAACATTTGGTAAAATTACAGTAATAATGCTCTTTTTTTTTTCAAATTTATTATCTCTGTTTTTTCTAAAAAAAAAATAAAATTTTCACTTCATAAAAGCGCTTTTTTCCAGGCATTTCGACCTAAAATACCAAAATATAGTAATTTTTACCTTAAAAATACTGTGTATTTGGGAGGTCATTTAGACTGCGTATACACTAAATTTATCTCCAATCATCAAATTCCATTTTCAACTCACAATATTCTCATTAGATTCTTTTTTATATCTAATATATTTTTTTATTTACTGTTAATTGATGCTTATTATAATTAAAAAGCTTAATAAATAATGAAAGGATAAATTATAATTGAGTTCCTAATGTTTGACTATATTAACATTTTAGCTTCTCTATTTAGTCAAATTCATAAAATAATTCCTGTAGTTTGAAAGTTGATAAGACTTAAATCACTCCTTCCAAATTATGTGAAGCTCATAAAATAGTCCAACACAAGATAACAGGGCTTAAAATCTTCATGATTCTAAGGTTCACCTATCTATTATTGATTGGAATAGGCTGTTCAAGACTTTGATAGGTGTAAGATTCGTATAACGGACTTGTCAAAAAAAAAAAAAAGATTCGTATAACGGGCCAATTTTGCTTTTAGTTTTATGACAATTTTTTATATTTGGTTTTATGTTGATCAAGGATGGTTTAAAAAATAAGTCTCTCGATTGTTTTGGATTAATTGTATACCTTTATTGGTTATAAGATTTTAAGCTTATTCAAATGTTAATTAGTCTTGTTTAGATTGTATAATTCTATTTTTTTTATTCGTCATGAGATGTTTTGGAAGGGTTCCAATTGTAAGAGACACTTTTAAACCCATACCACATCTAGATTAATTCTCGTTCGCACTAGGCCAACCCAATAAAAGGGTAAAATGTTGGCCAACAGAGTTACTCCATAGATGAGCAGTGATCGAAAATCGAATCCCTGACCTCATTTAAGGGATGAGAGTGCCGGAATCACTCACACCAATCCTAGCTTGACATTCTGGAATAGTTTTTATTTGAATTCAAATTTGTTGTTTAACTTGAGATTGATTGAATTTGTCAGGAGATGAAATGTGTTAGTTGTTATAGAGTTGTGTCCTAGTGTGATTGTATTTCCTGGTACTTAGCCTTGTACATTCAGCTGTTATATAAACTTATTTGTACTTTTGTGGCCATTTTTGTTCAATTAATAGTACACCATTTTATTCATTATTGACTTCGTATCAGAGCATATACAAGTTTAGCGACTAAAAGCAAGGCTTGTAGCTCATGGAAACTCAAGAACATGGAGTAGACTATCATGAGACCTTCAGTCCATTACTTAAACATGTAACTATAAGAGTTGTGTTGTCTATTACTATCTCTAATGATTGAAGAGTTTGTCAACTTGACGTTAGTAATGAAGGAAAAATACGAGTCACGCAGCGGAAATAGAAGAATAGAGAAAATGCACGAACCGAGATGTTCGATTTTTTGGTTTTCAAAACATTTGTAAAACAAGTTTCTATGTTAAAACTCTTTTAACATAGAAGGTTTAGTTGTTCATTAAACTCTTTAATGAACATCAAAACCTAGGTTTGGACTTATAATCTCATTCAAGGATCTTTAGCAAATTTATTATGAAAAACACAAATATAACTTAGGAGAAGGTTTAGACGCATCAAATACCTTAACTTCCTCATTCGTTAAGCTTCTCAAGCTTGAAGCTTCTAGCTAGACTGACACTGAAGCTTTCCTAAAGGCTTGTGTCTTCTTTCCTCTTAAAGAAGCTTGAACCCTCTCTTGGTTGGCCAAATACTTTTGGTCTTGCTCCTTTGTAGAGATCTTATGACTCTAGGGATTGGTTTAGACTATTGACCTCTCCACACTCTCTTTCTCAAAGAATTCGAAGAAGAGTTTATGGTTGGAGAACTCTTCTTCAAAAATAAACTCCCTCTCTCTAATATGATGTGGTGATTCAACTTTGTCTCTCTAACTTTTAAAGAGCATCTCTCTCTAACTTGATGGAGAGGATGATGAATAGTGTTTGGTTAAAAACACTTAGGGAAACAGATGATGGCTTATGGTTCCTATACTAATACCCTAATTCCCCTTTTTCCTTAAATTAAGGAGGAAATAAGGAATTGTGTCTATTTGACTATTTGATTGTGTGATTAGTCAAATAGTCAAATAACACTAAGGTATAATTAGTAGAAATCATCCTTAATCCCTCACTTACCACATCTAATGGGGATTGGGCTAATCATCTTATGATTAAGCATAATTATTTTATTTAGTACAAAACCAATTCAATTAGTCATACCCATTTATATCTCATAAAAAATAAGACTTAATTGAATTAATCCCTTTATGAATTAAACTTCAAGACATACTAGGGTCTTTGTAAATTTAATTATAAGTTTAATTCAATCATCATTAATTAATTAAACTTTTTAATTAATTATTAATATAATAAAGTTCCAAGCCAATGGAAATGCTTTATGGTGTTTGACTTACTAGGTTCATGTTCTAATTAGCAATATGATAAAGAAAACACTTTTCTTCCCACCAAGTGTGTAATCCCCATAACACACTCAGTCCCATAAGTAGTGAGTGGTGTCTAGCATAATATATCATGACTACCTAATTAGAAATAAATGTTGGCAATTGAATCCTTGACATTGCATGGACCTCTCGATCATAACTATCGTGCACTCGAATCCATTCATTACATATTTTCGATCTTATCTAGGGTCATATAATAGTAACTATATACCAGATCATATGAACTCTATCCGGTTCAAGTTCTTGATAAACTGATTCCTACTAGAAACTTCTTCTAGTGAATCTTTACCCTTGGCCAAGGATTTGAGTATCAAGAACAACCAGAAGTCATAGGATTCCTTCTTTGGTTACCCAAGTTAATGAATCCTTTCTTGGTTAAACACTTATCCTAACATACCATTGATTATGGCCACCACATGCCATATACCAATACCTGAATAGCATTGATATGTAAGCAGTAACAAATCATAAACACTGATATGCTAGATAACATGTCACCTCAAGTCTAAGGATTATATGCATAATTATGATCTAGATGATAAGACGTTGACTAGTGGATAAAACCCAAGTCTCTATCATCTAATGTCACTGTTTGACTTACTCATCATATGAGCATGTCTACGTGTTGTCACGAAATCACATGTCTATAGCATGAGACTCAATAACTCCATACCAACAAGTATCTCATACTTGTTATAGATGACAACAGAGGTGACGGTCTTTCCGGATTAATGACGTTCCTACCAATAATCTTTTGACCGTGAACTTGCTTTAGAGTTTATGACAAAGAGAACTTGTCTCCATATTCCTAAACTCTTTAAGATTAGATTCTCTCACTTGAGACTCAAGGAACATATATACATTATACACTAAAATGAAGGCATTCATTAAATGATACATATATATTAAAAGCCATAATGGGATTAAGATTACAAATATATATATATATAAGTATGAGCTCTAGGGCATACAACCCTAACAATCTCCTACTTGCACTAGAACTAATCTAGTTCCAATCTACACAATATCTAGGACCCATCCTTTCCAGATGATAATCTAGTTATTGCTGATTCATAGCTTTAGTCAAGGGATCTATTGTGTTCTCAGTTGACATTATTATATGCATGGTAACATCACCTCGCCCAATGATCTCTCTGATAATATGATAGTGCCTTTCTATGTGTTTGGATTTCTGGTGAGACCTAGGTTCCTTTGCCTAAGCAATGGCTTCATTGTTATCACAGTAGAGAGAAATCGACGACTAAATGGAAGGAACCAAACCTAGTTCTGTTACGAACTTTTGAATCCAAACAACTTCCTTTATAGCATCTGATGTAGGAATGTACTCATCTTTTGTAATGGTTGATTACTTGGAACTCTTCCAGCAGACTGCTCCTCCATTATAGATAAAGATGAAGCCTAGGATAGACTTTCTATCATTGGCTCTGATTAGAAGTCAGAGTTTGTAAAACCATCTATCCTCAAGTCACCTCCTTCATAAGTCAAAATTAAATCCTTAGTCCTTCTCAAGTACTTTAGGATATCTTTGACTGTATCCTAGTGATCCATTCCTAGGTTGGATTGAAACCTGCTAGTCACATTAATAGCGTATACGATATTCTACCTAGTACACAACATAACATACATTAAGCTTCCAATTGCCGAAGCATATGGAACTTTGGCCATATTTTCCCTTTCTTTTAGTGTCTGAGGAGACATCTTCTTAAAAAGGTGGATACTGTGGTGTACCATTAATAATCCCTTTTTGGAATCTAGCATGTTGAATCTCTTCAACACCCTTTCCAAGTACTGACTTTGGGAAAGCCATAACATTCTCTTTGATCTAATTCTATAGATGCAAATACCAAAAACATAAGTGGCTTCTCCTAATTCCTTTATGGAGAAGTTAGAGGATAACCAAATTTTTATGCTTGTGAGCATTCCTACATCATTACCAATTAATAATATGTCATCCTCATTAAGTGCAAGAAATGTAAGTGCAATCCCACTAACCTTCTTGTACACAAATGTTTCATCTTCATTCTTGATGAAATCAAATGATTTGATTGCCTCATCAAAATGAAGATTCCAACTCCTCGAAGCTTGCTTAAGACCATAAATGGACCTCTTAAGCTTGCACACTTTGGAATGATTCTTAGATTTAAAACCTTTAGATTGTTCCCTGAAAATGTTTTCCTCAATGTTTCCACTAAGGAAAACAGTATTGACATCCATTTTCCAAACCTCATAATCA
>CAOJBK011415678.1:0-10159 GCA_948294925.1 Codiaeum variegatum | reverse complement strand
TTCAGACAGTCATCCTCCAGTGCTCTCCGAACACAATGGGGACCCGCTCAGGTTTCATCAAGCCTTCAAATTCGCCAATTCCAAAGACCTGAAAAAAGGTAAAATCGGTATGGTATATTCTTTTCTCAGAATTAATTGCTTTAAGCCCTTTAAAACTAAATTAAGACATATTTTCTATTAGAAATCTATTTTAAGCCTTTTAAATATGATTTAAGGCATGTTTCAATGGAAAATTATTTTTCATAAAATGAATCTGACAAACCCTAAAATGAACTTAGGTTATCATTTTTCTGTTATTCAAAAATCATTTTGTTAATCAAAATCTGAATCGGTTAACAACCTAATTGGTTAAGAAATTTTATAAATTAAAATTGATTAGTTTCTGAATACACAACCAAATCACACACTGTTACCAGAACAGCCCCATCCTTCACGAGAAGGGAGAACTGCGTGGGATTCGATTCCCATTCAAAGGAATACGCCGACAAGCTATTTCATGGCTTCAACTCCAAATCATTATTTTCCATTTATTTCCTTTTTGTTATATTTTTATGTTATTTTTATTATTTTTTATATTTATTTTATTGTTATTATTGCTATTATTGGATTTGCTTTTGGGGAATGTGTGCTCCTCCCATATCATAAGACTAGAGGGGAGATCCCCTAATTTTAATTATTTTTGTGTTTTATCATTATTGCTTCCTTTTGGGGTGTTGTGCATTCCCTAGAACCTGAAATGGGCTAGAGGAAGGACCCTTGAATAATCTTATTATTGCTTTATGTGATTGTCATCTGCACAATATCCTGTTTATGCATCATTCTGGCATGCTTAACTGTTCATGCATACACGAAAACTGTTTTTAACCGAAATCACATATTTTAAGCCAAAAGTTGTTATGTAAAAATGGTAAAATCTATTTTTCATAAAAAATTGTTTAATCTGATCATGAATCCTTTGACCCTCTTTGGTTCAAAAAGAACAGCCTTTTCAATTATGAACAAAAATAATTTTTTCTAAAAATGGAGTTAAATCGAAATGGTTTCTCAATCACCATAGAAAAATCATTTTCTTAAAGATTAGGTGGCGACTCTGTACACTTTACACACCACATGCACTCTACCGAACACATGTGGGTGTACAAATGTGGGACCCGACCACAATCCAAGACGCCATACGCAATCCAGCTCCCTGTGGTCGGTTTCCTTCGAGACGCAAGCTCGGAGGCTCGTTGAAAGATCCCGAGGGCCACTCGAAGTGGGCCTCATAGCTGGAAAATCCACTTGGGATGTTTGGAAAACTGACAAAAAAAACTATGTGGATTATTTTCTGAAAAAAATCTTTTGGCTTAAACTTATGTGAAAGTAGGTTTCATGCATCACTTCACATGATCTCTTATCTTAGGAAAACCCAGATAAAGAGTAACATTGAGTGACCTTCCCTCTTTGGGACTGCTTTGTCGATAGTAAAATCATCCAACTCCAAGGCATACCCTCCGATCCTTTCAGTTAGGATAATGAGGTTGCACGTAGCCACTGGCCCACACGAATCTCTTTGATTCATATATGGTTAGGTATATCGTGCCTCTAGTCACTAGGGGACCGTAAAACCACCATGCTATCATGTAACGATTATATTTGACCCTAGGTCCCATGTACCCTAAAAGACTCTAAATATTACTGTCATCATTAAACCTTTTACATTTCATGCATACATGCATGCATGCAACACTACATCCAAAACATTGAAGTTGGACAAAGTGAAGCTGTTCCAAACAAAACTCTAAGTCAAACAGTTACCCATTTTCATAAAAATACTTGCCTGCTACTGGTCCAAAACTTTTTCAAAGAGTTGATACCCTATTTTCTTTTGTCCAAAAAGGTCAATATGTCAACTGGAGACAACACTACCCTTAACACTGCTACTGATGCCCATGCTACTGGCACTTCGTCTGCTCCTCCTTCTCCCCCAGCAACTCCTATTGCTATTGCTGGAATGTTCACTGAGATCATGAGAAGACAGGATGAAGCCTTGAAAACTTAGCAAGAGACCTTCTCGGCTATGATGCAAGCCTAAGAACAAACTATCCTAGGTAAAGTACAAGCCATGCTGACTCAAGTTGGGATCCAGCCCACCAATCATTCTTTGATGTCTTCCAATGCTGGCAAGGAAGTTTTGGCTGATGAAGTCATTGTCTTAAATCCACAATCTGGCCGTGGAAACAACACCCTAGCTACCCCTACCACAGATCCTTTCCCGAAGGGGGTTGAAGACCATCAACAACTCAAAACTATGGCTAATAAATATGAGGAGATGGACAAGACCTTGAAGGCCTTGAAGAAGAAAGAAAATGTCCTAGATGTGAAGGCCTTAAGTCCTTTCCCCAATGCAAGGCTACCGCCCAAGTTCCAGATGCCAAGCTTTGAGAATTTCGACGACACTACCTGCCCCAACACCCACATGAGAATTTACGATGGGATACTCTGCCCATTAGGAGTAGAAGGTGAGCTCCTTACTCAGCTCTTCCAATAGTGGCACACTGGTGCTGCTCTAAGTTGGTTTATCCAATTAGATGACTCTAAGAAACTGACATGGGAGTCAATATGTACTGAGTTTGTAAAACAGTATTCTTATAATCAAGAGATTGATTTTAAGAAACATGATTTTGAAATAACCAAGCAATTGCCAAAAGAGATATTCTCTACTTTTATCACTCGATGGAGGAAGATAACCTCCCAGATGGTAAACAACCCATCAAAATATGATCGAATTGATATTATTGTCAAGAACATGGTGCCTATGTACTGAGACAGGATGATAACACAATATCTGCTTGATTTCAAAGCCCATGTAAATGTTGGCACCTGACTGGAAGATGGGGTTGAATTAGGAATCATTAAGAATGAAACTCAGACCTCATCCTCTAGAATTAAGAAAACCAATAACACTTAGAAAGAGGGTGGACTTAATTCTATCTCATCCCACAAACCTTTTCAGATTTAGCGAAATGAATTCACCAATTTAAGGGGATTAACACTGAGCTACCAATTTAAAGGGATTAACATTGAGCTATCTCCTGAAGCAATGTCTTGAAAAGGGCGCCTTCTAACCATTATAACCCAAGCCCATTCTAAACCCACTGCCAAAGAATTTCAACATGAATGAGAGGTGCAATTTCCACCAAGGGTCTGGCCACAAGACTGATGACTGTAAGGTCCTTCATTATAAAATTCAAGATTTCATCGATGCCAAAGACCTTCTTCTACTTACTATGAATGTTGGTACCAACACCTTCCTAAAACACAACATGAATGCTATTTTAAATGAATTTAAGGAAGGGGATTCAACATGCCTCATCACTGACACTGTACCATTGAGAAATTATCACTACACTGGAGATGACCAATCTTCTTTAGAGAGGTCACTCTCCCCAAATTGTTCACTCCCAGCTGGCCAAGCCTCCTTGGCAAAGTCAGTCCACAATGACAACTATTATATTATCATTGACCTAAGACATCCGGGGGATGAAATTGATGCCATTACCAGAAGTGGCAGAATAACTTAGGTACCCACTGCTCCTACACTTGCAAATCAGTCTGTGCCCCAGGATAAAGGGACTCCTGAACCTAAAGAGGATCCCATACTCAAGCAACTCAAGAAGACTCAGACCAACATTTCCATATGGAATCTAGTTGTATCTTCTTATCCTCATCGCTAAGCTCTTTGTAAGACACTGAGCTAGTGTCAGACATCATCTGACATTACTCTTGAAACTTTAGTTGCATCAATCACTAGCTCTATGAAGGGTACATCCATCTCCTTTTCTGACAACGAGATCCCACCTGGGGGACCATATAATGATACCCTATATATCACTATGATCACTAGAGAAAAGATGGTTCCCATGACTTTAATGGACAATGGGTCCACCCTCAATGTTTGCCCACTAAAGGTTGCTAGCTGCCTGGGGTTAACTACCACTAATTTCACCCCTTCAGATTAAATTGTACAGGCATATGATAATTACAAAAGAGAAGTTCTTGGAGTGGTGACACTGACCATCACTATGGACCCTACTACATTTAAGGTTCCTTTCCAAGTCATTAATGTACCTTCCTGCTTTAACATGTTTCTTGGGAGACCTTGGATACATCAGGCTAAGGCCGCACCGTACACTCTGCACCAGAGGGTTAAGTTCCCCCCTGAAAAATGGTGTTGTTACCATCAAGGCTGACACATCTGGCAAATCTAAAGTTCCAGACATAGTTCCAATTCTAGAAATTCAGCCTGAGTTATCGGTATATCCTTTATCCGGCTTCTCCTTTATACAATTCATTGAGACAGCTGGCAATGAAAAGGAAACAGTCATCCTAGACTTTGATCCTTACTGCAACCCAATTGTGGGAAACATCCTTAAACATATGGCCTATTTCCCTAGCATGAGCCTTGGCAAGAATCAACAAGGTATCAAGTCTTTTGATGAATACCCAGTGCCTATCCCACCATTCGGCTTGGGCTATAAATGTACTAATGATGAAATTGAAGAAGCAAAAGCCCAAGCAAGAGAGAGATCCTTGATTGCTAGAAAAGAGGGTGAACCTGACTATCCCCTAAAGCCATATTTCAGAGCTTTCAATGGCTATTTTGTCAAAGAGGGGGAGACAGTTCCTTACTTTGCTTTCCCCAAACCATGGGTCTGCCATGTGACCGATATTAGGATGCCTAGATTGGAGCTGTTTTATGACATAAAACTGATCGCTGAAGACTGCCAGCCCATATACTTCCTAGAAAATGACTATGAGGAGAATATGGAAACAAGCCTCTTTGGTGACATATTTGTTATCACTGGAAAAGATGAGGAATCTAACCTCTCTACTATGATTACACCTGCCAAGGAAGAGCTGAAAAACTGGTGCTATGACAAGAACCCACTTAAACCTGTGGAGTCCGAATCTGACAGTGACACTAAGTCTGAGTCTAGTATTGAGTCCTCCTCTTTTTCTTCTGAGTCTGATATTGATGTAACAATTCCATCAAGTTTTAACTATGAATATGATGTAACCATAGACCTTTCTCCTATTTTTATCAATAAAACTTCCAAATTTTCTTATTATGAGCATGTATCTCTATTTTCTTTTGATGTTCCAACTAATAAATCTAACCTTAATCAAAAAGAAAAGAAAATAATTAACAAAATAAGAGATGCAGTTAAAGAGCCCATAAACACTAGAACTCATGACATGCCTAAAAACACATACAATGCATCGCCTGCTCAAGCAAACAGGACATGGAATTGTTAATAAGAAGATTCGAAGACTGCTTCTCCTGGAAGCCTAGCGAAATGGCCAGACTTGACCCAACCATCGCTGTCCACAAGATTACAACATACCCAAATTTCAAGCCTGTCTCAGGCATATGAAACCAGCATAGTCCATTTCGATCAAGGAAGAAGTGGCAAAAAAGCTTTCGCACAACTTCATCGAGACCATCCACTACCCCGTCTTGGTTGGCAAACGTCGTCCCGATATCAAAGAAGGATGGCAAAGTCAGAATGTGTGTGGATTATTGAGACCTTAACAAGGTCTGGCCTAAGGATGATTTTTCATTACCCCATATAGACCTCTTGGTTGATGCACTAGCTAGCTCATAGATGGTTTCCTTAACTGATCTGGCTGTGAGGTATAATCAAATCCTAGTCCATCCTCTAGACAAGGAGAAGATGACCTTCATCACTGAATGTGTGACTACTGTTACAAGTAATGCCCTTCTGAATAAAGAATTCTAAAGCCACCTATCAGAGAATGACCATCACAATTTTCCATGACTTAATGCATAAGGAAGTGGATGTATACATCGACGATATGGTTGTCAAAGGCGCTTCCCTTGAATTGCATCTACAAGCACTGGAGAAGTTCTTCCTTAGACTTCGATAGTACAATTTGAAATTGAATCCCAACAAATGCATATTCGGAGCTTCATCTGGAGTGTTCCTTGGGTATATGGTAAGAAAAAAGGAATCGAAGTATATCTAGCCAAGTCTAAAGCCATTCTTGACATGCCACCCCCAAAACTAAAAAGGAGATAAGAGGCTTCCTAGGCTGCCTATAATACATTAGTCGGTTCATCCATCAACTGGCCGACACCTGTGGTCCAATTTTCAATCTTCTAAAAATAACTCTTCCAAACAGTGGAACGAAGAGTGCCAGAGAGCCTTCGAACTGATAAAGATATATCTTCTGAATCCACCTGTCCTATAGCCTCCTAGGCCTGGTCAACCTTTATTACTATACTTATCTGTCACTGAAGAAGCCGTGGGGGCAATGTTGGCAGAGAAAGCCCCAGATTCACATAAAGAAAACACAATCTACTACTTGAGTAAAAGGATGCTGGCTCATGAACTCAAGTACAAGTACATCAAAAAAACTCCACCTAGCTTTAGTGTGGGTCTGCCACAAACTTAGGCATTAACTAGGGGCATACATCACACATGTCCTCACTGACCAGAGTCCTCTTAAGTATTTAATAGAGAAGCTTATCCTAGATAGCAAAATGGCTAGATGGATGGCAGTTTTGGAGGCCTATAACCAAAAATATATTCAAAGACAGTCCATTAAAGGTAGTGTCATTGTCGATCAACTGGTCACTTCCCCAACCGATGATCATTGGGAAGAACTTGAGTTTTTCGATGAAGATATTATGTTCCTTCAAAATGAAACATGGCAACTGTACTTTGATGGAGCTATAAACCACATAGGATATAGCGCTGGGTTGGTGTTCCTTACGTCTATCGGTGAAAGAGTACCTTTGACAATCAAACTCAAATTTGAGGTAACCTATAATGAAGTTGAGTATGAAGCATGTGTTTTTGGACTAGAAACAACCCTCCGAATTGGCATCAGAAACTTGGAAGTCTACTGTGACTCCAACCTCATTGTCTCATAAGCCCTTGAGAAATGGAAAATCAGAGAGGAACGGTTGGTTCCTTACCATAAGTGCCTCAAAGAGTTGGCCATTAACTTTGGTGTTTTATCTTTCCACTATCTAACGAGAACTCAGAACGAGTTTGCTTATGCATTGGCAACCCTTGCATCCATAATTGAAATATGTGATGAGTTCATTATCCTTCCTATTTCCATAAGCATCAAACACCAATTGAGCTTCTAAGCTCATTGCATGGATATTCAAGTCAAGGAAAAACCATGGTACTGGGACATCTATGCCTACCTCACCAAATGCGAATATCTTAAAGTTGCCTCTAAATCTAAAAGGAGAACTATTTGGCAACTGGCCAATGGATACATCCTCAGAGGTGACATCCTTTATAAAAAGACATGGCATGGCATACGTCTTAGATGTGTCTGAGACAAAGAGGCCAACAAGATCATTGAAGAAATCCATGGTCGGGCAAATGGCACCCATATGAACGTTTGGGTATTGTCCCATAAAATCATGAACCAAGGCTACTATTGGCTCACTATGAATGGGGACTGCGTACAACTTGCCCAAAGGTGCCCAAAGTGTCAAGAGTATGCAAAGTTCTAGAAGCTTCCATCATCACCCCTCAATATACTTTCAACACCATGGCTTTTTGCTGTATGAGGCATCGACGTAATTGGTAAAATCTCACCTAAGTCATCATTCGGCCACGATTATATCTTGGTAGCCATAGACTACCTCACTAAATAGGTTGAGGCTGCTCCTTAACAAGTCTTGGACTCAAAGAAGGTGGCTTAGTTCATCAAAACTAACATCATTGCAAAGTATGGTGCTCCCCATGAGATCATCTCTGATAACAGCTCACATTTCCAGAAAGAGGTCATTACTCTCCTTCAAAAGGAAAAGATCGAACATCACAGGTCTTCCCTATACAAACCTCAAACAAATGGCGCGGTCGAAGCCGCCAATAAAGCATTGAAAAACATACTTCAAAAGTGTTAGACTTGTATGCCCTAGAGCTCATTGTAAATGTAATAATTGAACCCAATGGCAATAAAATATATATTTTATTTAAATGAATTCCACATTTATTATAATTTATATATGTTCCATTAGCATTTTGTATGAGAATCTATTCTTAAGAAGTTAAGAATATGAGTGACAGGTTCTCATTATCATAATGCTATAAAACTTGTTCATGGTTATAGAATTATCGAATGGGACTTTGATAATTCGAAAGACCATCACCGGTAGTGAGTCTTATGCTACAGACATGTGATGTCATGACAACATGTGGACTCTCATGTGATGAGTAAGTTGAACTGGTGACGTTAGACGATGAATACATGGGTTTTACCACAGTTAATATTTAATCGTCTAGGTCATAGTTGTGCATATAGTCCTTTGACCTAAGGTGGAATTTATCTAATATATTGATGGGTGTGATTTGTTACTGCTTACATACTTTTTCTAGCCATGCAAAGGTATATGGAATGAGGTGGCTGTACTCAATGATATATTGAGATAAATGTTCTCCAAGAAAGAATTCATTAACTTGGGTAAACAAGTAAGGAATCCTATGACTTCTAGTTCTCCTCAATATGAAATCCTTGGCCAAGGTGGATAAGATTCATTTGAAAGTTGTTTCTAGTAGGACGTGGTCATATGATCGAAGAATATAGTGTTTGACAAATCCACGACTCTAGCTAAATCAAGAATCCATAATGAAGGGGCTCGAGTGTATGGTAACTATGATCGATGGCCTATGTTATATATTCATTGACTTGATTGTCAATATTCATTCCTATTTAGGTAGTCACGATATGTTATGCTAGACGTCACTCATGACTTATGAGACTCTGTATGAAATGGGATTCTATACATAGATAAAGGAAAAGAGTTTTCGTATCTCATTGCTATTTAGGACATGAACCTAGTGAGTCACACATCATAAAGTATTGAGCAAGCATTGTGTAAAGATATTATAATTAATACTTAATTGAAATGTTCAATTAACTATTAATTATAATAGAATTGAACTTGTGATTAAATTCACAAAGACCCTAGCATGTCTTGAAGTTCATATCAAAGGAGTGTATTTCAATTTAGTTAATCTTTGTATGAGATACAAAACATCAAAGGAATAAATTGAAAAATGAACTTGGACTTAAGAAAGATTATTAGTTATATGATAACTAATTGTGTAGGATTTTTCCACTAACTAAAATTGGGATGCCAACTCACACTCCACTAGGCTTTGTCATGACAAGTGTTTTCATGCAATTCATTAAGTTATGAAAAGTGTCCTAGTTAGTGGAGGAGAGTGGTGAATCACCTAGTTAGTTAAAGATCTCTACATATAAAAGGTAAAATTGTTTTACTTAATTAAAAAATTATAGTGCAGAAAATTCCAGATTGTGAGGTGAGAGCTTTTGAAGTGTTCAAAAGGACTTTCTTTCTCTTCTCATAGTTTTAGGATTTTACCTATACTATTGGAGTCCAAAACTTAAACACACTCATTTGTTCCTTAACTTGGAGTTGAGACTTGAACCTAAGCTAAAGGGCAACCAAGAGAGTTCAAGGGATCAATTCTTGCATCAAGTAAATTGGACCTTATGCTTGGTGTGAGATAGCTAGAGGCTTCATAATTGGGGAGCTCAATGAAGTAGGGAGAGAAAGAACAAGAAGAAGGCTAAACCTTGTAAAGGTAATGACTAGTAGTGAAGGCTTGGAAGATGACCTTAATGCTTGGAAATGGAGCAAGTGTTACTGCCAAGGCCATAGGGTTTACATCAATTAATCTTAGAGATCATTTTATGTTGTTAAAGGACTTATTGTACATACCTAATGCTTTCAAGAACATTATTTCTATTTCATGTTTAACTAGTATCAGTTATGACATTCTGTTTAAAAATACTATTTATGAAATATATTTTGAAAACAAACTTGTTGGTATGGATTATGTACTTGATGATCTATATTATCGTGATAATGGTGTTAACAACATTTATCCAATCATAACTCATATAAATGCCATAATTAAACATGAATCTACTTCAAAATTAACTTAGCATCTTAGACTAGGTTATATAACTGAATATGGGATTCAAAAGTGGGAAAAAATTAGGATCCTATAACCAATTGGAAATGACCTTACTCCAATTTGTGAATCTTGTATTCAAGATAAAATGACTAGGTCATCCTTTGTGGGATAAAATGGAAGAG
>CAOJBK011415673.1:0-12447 GCA_948294925.1 Codiaeum variegatum | reverse complement strand
TAAAGAAGCTCTCAGATACAAAGATGGAAGTGACTATAAAAGGTAATAAATATAAAATCACTATTGCTATGTTGAGTACTATTTTGGGAATTCCAAATGAGGGAATAAACGTATGGAATGAGAAGCAAATTATGGAAAAGTTCTAGAATTTGATGTTGAAAAGTACTTAAAGGTATAGGTTATGGGTAAGGAAGATCCTAGAAATGCTAGAAGTTCTGTGAAATATAGGAGATGAGTCATAAAAAAAGAGAATCCTTAGATGAATCGAGTCCTAAGAAGATTGAAGCAAAGTGGATAACTTAGGAGACTCAAGATTAGAAAAAGATTGATTTGAAACAGGTGTTTGATCAGCTAGGAAAAGTTTAGAGTATGGGTCGAGCAAAGCTCAGAGAGATCAGAGAGGACATGATCTCTTCTAAAAAAAGATGAGTCATCAAAAAAAAGAGGAATCCTTAGATGAATCGAGTCTTGAGAAAGCTTGATCTGAAATAGGTGTTTGATTAGTTAGGAAAAGTTCAGAGTATGGGTTGAGTAAAGCTCAAAGAGATCACAGAGGATATGATCTCGTCTAAAAAAGATGAGTCATATAGAAAAAAAAAAAAAAAAAAGAGGAATCCTTAGATGAATCGAGTCCAGAGAAGATTGAAACAGAGTGGCCAACTTAGAAGACTCAGGATTAGAAAAAGATTAATTTGAAACAAATGTTTGATCAGCTAGGAAAAGTTCAGAGTATGGGTCGAGTAAAGCTTAGAGAGATCCGAGAGGACATGGTCCCTTCTAAAAAAGATGGATCATAAAAAAAAAAAAAAAAAAAAAAAGAGGAATCCTTAGATGAGTCGAGTCCTGAGAAAGATTCTGAGATGAAAGTATATGAAATAGAGGATAAGGGTGTTAATCAACCATCACCATAAGCAAGGTCTACCAGTCCTTAACTAGAGTATCATTCAGCAATTCTAGATGAATTGAAGCTCCTCAGGAAGCAGCATACATATGACATGTAGAGCATCAAGAGCTACCTTAGAGAATAAATCCTTGAGTGCATTCGTGTTTGTATTAAAAATGTTATACTCCTTGAGTCAGAAGTTAAGGATGGTCTAGCTAAGATTGAGGAAAATATAGGGAAGGAAATGGACACTAATCTGAAGAAGCTGATAAGATTTTTGGGAAGAAATGGGGAAGTTAGCTAAGGCTATTATTGTAGTAAAGAGAAAGGGCTCAGTAGGTATGAGCTCTATGGATACTGTGGCCATGATGGCTGAGAAAGAAGTCACAAAGGAGAGGAAAGCTAAGAAAAAGCCAGAAGAAGCCTATGATGAAAGATGTGCTATCAAAAGAAGAAGATTGCTCCTTATCCTATGACCCACCAAGCTTGTTAACCACCAAGGTTATTTTTCACCAAGTTAGTTGTTGTCATTCCTATTTAAATGGTTTTATGTTTATGATTATTTATGTTTTTTTATTTGAATTGATATTTTGTGTTGCTTGCTTATGATTGGACCTTTCTTTTTGGATGATATTAGAAAAGGGGAGATGATGTGTTTAGGCAATAATGAACAATGATCCTATATATTGCTCAGGGGGAGCAATATCTCTATTTATGTTTGTTTAAGTTGAATTTTATGTAGTGAGATGAAATATGTCCTCTATTATGCTTATATCTTAGATAATCATTTGTATATTGTTCAAAAACTTTTCAATTTGTGCATTTAAGCCATTTTCATTAATTCTCTTGAAAACTTCTTTCTCTCTTCATTAAAAAGAAAATATGTGCGTATTTAAATCTATTTTCTCATTATAGTTCAAGCATTCACATATTTAGTAAGCTCGAGTTCACATTAAATCTTTTCTTTATTCAAAATTCCTTGAGTTGCATTGAAAGTCTTGATCCACATAGGCATTTTGTAATAAAGTATTTTAAATTTCTTTGTATCTTGAGATTCAAAGTGTTGTAAAGGTTTTAAGAACCTATTGAAAGCTTGTGCTTGAGTTTGAGGTGTCACACCACCTGTCCCAAAGTCTATTAGATTCATTTACTCTTGATAGCAGTGAATAGGTTTTCATAAGCCTAAGTGAAATTCTGAGGGGATCAATTGAGTCAGGGAAGGACTCTGTTAAAGTTAACTTGTATAAGGTAAACTTGATTGAGGGTTGCTCTAGCCATATTAAAATAGAGCTAATAGCAAAATACTCAAGGTGGTATCCTTGGGGACTAGATGTAGACATTAGTGTTGAACCATTATAAATTTATGTGTCTGTTTTATCTATTTGTTGTTGTATATATCTACTTAATAGTTTCATTAGCTTATTATGCATCTGATACTTCTATTCACTTAAAGTATATAGACTCTGCACTTAAACTGGCTTAACTGATCTTGATCTGAGTTATAGACTTTTAATTCAATAGTTGGCTAATAGCTAAGCATATCAGAAGAGATCTTATCTAAACTCCTCTTGATATCTGAATAGTTAGTTTTAGGGAATAGAAAGAAGAATTTGTCAGATCCTTACTAAGATAATATTGAATATTTAACAAATATTTTTATCAGAATTCTTGGGATCTAATTTGGTCAGTAAACTAAATCAGATGCAAAAGAGTCCAATTCACCCCCCCTCTCGAACATTTAATCCACATTATCAATTTTAAGAGTTAGAATTTAATGGATTTTTTTAATTTGAATTCAGGATTGAGGAACTTTTGTCTGGTAAGGATTTTGCAGAGGTTTTTTCTTGGAAACTTGAGATAAATTTTTAAGCCCATAAAGTCCATTCTTTTAAATGTTCTTGTTGATTCAAACAGGCCTAATGATTACCTTCCCATTCATCATGAAACCATTTGTCACCACGAGTTGTAAGATCTTTGTGAAATGTGTTAAAAGCTACTTTGGGTCTCACCATTGAGGAATTTTGAGTTTGAAAATCATTTTTACATATTTATAAGCTTTGGACCATGCTTACAACATACGGGGGGACATTTTTTGTGCATAAATATAAATTTTGGGCATTTAAAAATTAAAATATCTAAATTAAGAAAAATTGGATTAAAAGGAGCCAAAAAATACCAAACCCATTATTTGCCTACTTGGCATCAAGTATCATAAGAATCTAAAATATGGAACTTGCAAGAAAAGTAATGTAATGGTGAATTTAATTTCCTTAGAGGCAATTGTTGATCATTCGAATTCAGCCTGAGGAAGAGTTCATCAGAAGGTATAAAAAGCAATAAAAGCAGGCATCCAAAAATAACAATGAAAAAAAAATACAATCTAATCAACAATTATAAATTTTCAATTTCTAAGCTTAGTTTATTACAAATTTTAGTTCTTCATCAAGCTAGAATTTCCTTTACTATTATTGTCTCTTCTCAGTCTTCCTTAGAGTTTTCATTTTATTGCAAACGTGAAATTCCAAAGAATCAATACAAAAAGCTATATAATTTTCCTTTAAAATTTATACTCTCAATAGCAATCTTTATTTTGCGAAATCCAAAGAATTATGGTAAAAGAGTATGGGTATCATTGAGGATGTATTGGTCAAGATTGGCCATTTTATTTTCCCCATTGAGTTTCTAGTTATTGAGATGGAAGACAGGGTCGGCATCTCTATCATACTGAGTAGGCCGTTCTTGGCCACAACTCGTGCCATCATCAATGTGCATGAGGCAAAGATAACATTGAGAGTTGCCAATGAAAGCACTGTCTTTCAACTTCCAGGTTTTAAAACACACACAGTACCCCATGAGCAATTTAATACTTGAATTTCAGTAGTGAAAAATGAAAGCTCAAAGGGGGGTTTAAATTTGGATAATAATGTTGCTATTAAATGTGTGGTAAAACAGGGCAAGGAATTACTGAAAATAAAGGAAATGGAGAGAAAGGAACATGTAGAGTTCAAATCTGAGAAGCCCAAAGGTGGGGCAAAGAAGGAGTAAGCAAAAAGCAAAAAAGGAAGCAAGAAGTGAAGCTCAAGCAAGGAGCTAAGGTATGGCTTCCTAAATCCATTATAGAGTCATGTTTAAAGTACTTAAACATAAAATTTGATGGCATGACTGAGATGGGATGTTTTGGTCTTGGAAAATATGGGTGCCTTAGAGTTTATAAGGAGGAACTAGAGGTGAGGTGACAACCTCACCTAATGTCTTGCTAAGACGACGTTAAAGAAGTGCTTGGTAGGAGGCAACCCACCGTTTTAGTATTTTATTTATTTTATTTATTTCTTTTGAGTTACATGAGAGAAAATGGATTTAACACTTGATCGAAGGTTTTTACAGGTGTTACGGGGTGCATTTAGCTGAAAAGGTGAGTGGTTCGAGTCATGGAATGCCTAAAAAAACCCATGGCTAGAGCCAAGGTAAGCACATGAATGAAAAGGAGTGAAAGTGGCCTGTCACGATCCCCTTCACAGGCTGTGACAGAGGCCGTGAGATAAGGCTACCAAAATTGCAATTTTGTTAGGTCCATTAACCTCTTACGGGCCCCATCACGGGCCGTGACAGGACCGTGAGATCCCTCTGGACCAAATATGGGAAGGCAATATGGGCATTGGCTCACGGCTGAAAAGAGCCCATGCCGCCTATGGAAACTAGTCCAGTAGACTCTTACGAGCACCGGCATAGCCCGTGCTTGGGAACGTGAGAGCTATGTGGAATGGAGACTGAAGGTGCATGGTCTCAAATCACATGGCCATGTGTGGCCATGGCAGGACTTAAAACTAGTACAGAGTCCTCTCACGGGCACCGGCATGGCCAGTCCATGGGACCGTGATAGCCTTCTATTTTGATAGAGGGCCCATTTTTCATGTTTTAAAATAAGTGTTTAAGCCCTAAAAATGGAGCATTCACGCCTCGTCTCCCAAATTTAAAAAAAAATACTCCATTTGAAACACTTCAATCTTTCTCAAATTTCAAATCTTCAACATTCAAGGCAAGTTTTTCATCAAAGTATTCAAGGAATTAAGGTTTTCTTCTTTTGCATAAGTTTCATTTTGTTTCGAAAGGTATTTTTTTAGTTAGGGCTTATTGAATTTGTGTTGTAATGTTCATTTTTCTTTAAGTTTGTGTTTAAATTAGTTCATAAAACATGTTTTTATGTGTTAATTAAGTGGAATTGCTCTTTCAATGGCATTGTTTAACACCATGTTGTTAAGTGTGTGTTAGGTTTGTACATTCATTATTTTGTCAATTTTCTTCACTTCAATCTTAGATATTATGATTTAAATGCCTTGACTGTCATTTGTTTATCATTTTTCATTGATTGAGAGAGTGTTGTGGTGTTAATTGTTCTTGTATGATGTGTTTACATTATGTGCCACCAAGTGTTCGATAAAATGCATGAATGAGTTAGGGATCAAGTTTTGCTTGATTTTTCAAGCATTTGGAAATTTTTTAGCTTTAAAAATGGTCCCCCTCTCACTTTGTTTACATTTTCATGCACGCACACCACACTGAGCACTTGTGCCCCAATATGCGAAATATGTATGATGTGCATTGAATATGCTAAGTGTGGGGGAATTTGAGTGGGGTGCATGGGCCTATTTTCTTATGTGGTTAGGTTGTGTTTATTGCAGGTTAATAATGGTTACTTCGTAAACATTACCATGTCAAATTGTAAGTTATTACACTAACTACTAATATGTGTTGGGTTGCATTACTTAGCTTCTATTTTGATTGTTCTTGCAGAAATGGGCAAAACTTCAGCACCATCAAAGGCCACCGCTTCAGCAAAAGTAGCAGGAAAATGCCCTGTGTCTTCTAGTCCTCCACCAAAAAGGCAGTAACCCCCAAGGTAATCAACTTAAGCTCTAACTAAAAAGGTGAATAAGACTTTTGCATACAACTCGAATCATTTATGTGTTAAGTTCAGGCAGAAATGGCAATAGGAAAGGCTTGAGTTAATTGGAAATAATAGATGGTTCATGTCCTATTCAGTGGATTGAACCAACATAGAAGGATGTGACTGGGAGGTAGATTTCAAGGATATGATATTGCAGCCCAGATGGATGGAACTCTATGATATAGTCAAGTCGACTTATCGGGACCTCACACTGGAGTTCCTTTATACTATGGATATGGACCGGAAGGAAACGAGCTTAACAGCATGAGATATCACCTTCCGGCTTGGGCTGAAGATGTTTGAAAAGAGTATTGCTAACTTGGAAATCAATTTTGGCAACTACAAGATGGATGATTTTGCAATGGCATCTTTTGCCAACACCTCCTCCGACTAGTTTAGCGGGATACATGAAAGACCAAAGGACATTTGGAAAGAGTTTGCTCCTGGTGGAGGAGCCTTGAAAAGAGGAAAAGTAAAAGCCTCCAAATTCTAGTCTATGGATATGCGTTGTGCTCATTACATCGTGAAGAGGTCAATTGCCCCTTCCACTGGTTGTTTGGGTCTTGTTACTACAGCTGGTCTCTTCTACATATACATCATGAAGAAGCACATCACACTCAGTGTCACTCAATGATTGGTGAAGATGTTATTTAATCAAGCCAAGACATCAAAGAGTGACAACAGCCTTCATGGAGGTAGCTATATCACCAGGTTAGCAAAGTGGCTCAACGTGACCAACCACTTAGGCATAATAAGGAAAGATGGTGATATGCTTTTATTTAATGGACAGTGCGTATCCAACAGGATGCACGTGTCAAAGGCTCAGGTGCCTCGAGCTCTGACTCCACCTTGGGAGACTTTGGCACTCCTTCCTCCACCGGCTAGAGACTCATCTTCTGGACCTTCCACGCCTCCTAGGGTATCATTAGAGGACATTTACCAGTAGCAACAGGAGATTTTGGGTGAGATGGCTCACGAGAGGAAGCATCACCGCTGGTTGGGAAAGGTGATGGGTAAGATATTGAAGCACTTAAGCTTAAAAAAGACTAAGAGACTAGTGTCACCTCCCTAACCATATGAGACTCCTACTAGTCCTTCAGAGACTCCAGCAGTTCCAGTTTCCACCACTCCACCTGTTACATCGATTGAGGAAGAAGCACTTCCAGCACCTACCGTCGTCGAGGTAATACCTGAGAGCAGTAATGAGGAGACAGAGACTCACAAGAGTGCGTCTCTGGCCACCGAGACACATTCCAGCTCTAACACAGAGACGAAGGGTGAAGATGAGGTGGAGCATGTATCTGATAGCCCCACATTCTAATCTACGATTCAGGATCGTTCTTTCTTTCTCTCAGAACTCTTTATTTTATTTTTTTTTTCTTTTTTTTTATTTTATTGTTTTTGAATTTGGGGTTTATTATTTTGGGGTTTTGATATGAAACCCAAGCTCACCTTGGTTTGTGTATAGCTTAAATCATATACTTCATAGCTTGGATTACTATGTGTGGAAGGCTAGACACATGTTTCAGGGCAGTATTTTCTTTTCCTCACTATTGTTTTTCATGTTTTATACACATCGGGGATAATGTGTGATTTAAGTATTGGGTGGGGAGATGGGTGGCAGTGGTTAAGGTATTGCCTATATGCATGATTGTATGATGGTTTTATTATTGTTATGCATGATTGTATGAAACATGTTTAGCAAACTAAGCATAACATGATATAACTTTCACTTGCAATATGTTTCAGACTTTTAAAATTGGACGAAATTTTTTTTTAATTCACTCATATAAACTTTAGTTTTCATAATGACTATGATTTTTTTATTAAAATTTGAACATAGTGGTTGGAAGTAGGAATCCACTTGTCACGGTTTCTACAACTAGGCTTTATGGCATTTAGTTACGGTTGAGTATTTTGTCTTGCTCTTGGTGTAAGTCAGGTTAGGAAACTAGAGTTAGGACTTGAGTCTTTGATAGGTTTTCTTGGGAAATGGAACCGAATAGAAAATAAAATGTACTCATGAGAAAAAAATGTGCGAAAATTAAAAAATTTGGCACTTTGAAAATTATTACATATTCTGTAGGTTTTGTATTGCGCAAAGCAATATCTAAAAGTGAAATCATGAATAGTGCTAGTAGCTGACTAATCAAGTTCATAACTAGTTGAGTAACTGGGGACCACAAAGCATTCACCTTCACATCAAAAGACTAGTGCCGGGTTTAGCTAAGTTGGGTCCCTTAAAAATTTGTAAATCTCATGTTACCTTGCACGAAATAAAGAAAAATGTTTTCGGCCCCTAAGAAAAAATTGATTGAATAACTCGAGGAATGCTTAGGTTGAATTCCTTGTTGAAGCCTTATTGTTGAGATTAGACTTTCAATATGTTTATTGAATTGCTTTAGAGCTAGGTTGTGGGAACGTGCCTTCATGGATTCCGAACTCGATAATAATGTCCGTAGTTTAATCAAAAACCCAAGTCATTGTGAAAACTAAGTGTCTATACGAGTGAACTTATACCCTTTGTGATATTTTGATTTTCTTAAGTCTTTAATATACTAAAAGTGGGAATTATATTGATTGTGCTTAATTTTTCTTGAGAACAAGCAAAGATTCAAGTGTGAGGAAGTTTGACATTTAGCAAATTATACATTGTCTTACCCCATATTCTTGAGGATTTTACATTTTAAATTGAATTTAATTTGTTTGTTTTAGTGTTTTCAGCCATTTTTAGTTAATCAATTGAATTCTTAAGCTAGGTGGAATTATATCAAGGTTCAGCCTCGAAAGATGAAAAAAATGAACGAAAATGGAGTGAAGAATGAAGGCTCAGGGCTGCCTCATGGCCACAGCCCGTGGAAGGTAAGACTCTATTATGGCCGGCGACATGAGTCATGACAGAGAGAGAGTCACCCATGAAAGCAACAAAGGAAAACATGAGAAACAGAAGCTTTTCACAGTCCCCATCACGGGCTGTGACATGGACCATGGGAGCTTACTTTTCTCCCACACTAAGGATAAAAGCCTGTCACGGGCCATGACAGGGAGCCCCTGGATCATGCCAGAGAAGAAGACAGGGAGGGAGAGAAGCAATAACCTCTCACGGTCCCCATCACGGGCCGTCACTGAGACTATGAGAACATTCTACCTCTCGATCCCAAGCAAGTTTAGCAAGAGGCTGGCACGGGCACGGGCCATAAGAGCCACCCATGCCAGTATTCTAAGACCCATTTAAAGCACAAAACATCTAAAAAATAGATAATTAGATAGAGTTTGGACTCTTGCGATAGAAAAACACGATCATCCTTCATTCAAAGTGGATCTAGGGCTTCAAAAACTTCAGAAAAACATATCAAGGAAGGATTTCAAGGCTTGATTATAGTTCATCATCTTAAATTAGAGTTGGAACTTTAAGAATTTAGCTAGAATTTCATTTAGTTTTCATGAACTTCATGGATTTCTGCAATCTCTTATCTTTTTCTTATTCTTTTGATTTGAATATGAACTAAACTCATTTATCTACCTAGATTAGATGAGTGTTACTCGATTGTATGGATTGATCAACAGTTATTCACTGAATGTTTAGGTTTTTCATTAAGTTTATTTTTTGATACTTGATTTTCTATAAATCAATTGCAATTGCATGCTTATTCTTGATTTGTGTTGTTTAAACTTTACTAAAGATAGAGAGTTTAGACTTAGAACACTCAAAAGCTTAATATTATTGTGTCTACTAGAGATAGATACACAAACTCCTAGGGTTTTAGATATTTTGCATTGATCATACAGGTTGTTTCTAATTAAATAGGACCGAGAAGAGATTCCTTTCCTATTACTTAGAAATTAGGGGTTTAATTACTTGAGAAAGATTTAAACCTAATTTTGTGAAAAATCCCACTTAATGATTAATTGAATTATTCATTGATTTGTTGATTGAACGTACAATTTGAGTAATGCGAGTCGAAGTCTAGGTAGATGCCTTAATTCATCATATTTTCCATATTTGATCTTTGATTTCTTTAGATTTTGTTAATTGCAAGTTCAATTTCTTTTTAGTTTCCATAGTTAAAAATTAGTTTCTAAATCTAATGATGATTGTTAGCTAGACAATAGACTAGGAGACTGAGTTGGTGCTTGATCGATTAAACTAACGAGTCCCTTGGGAGAACAATATCGGGACTTGCCAGTTTTACTACTTAATACGATCCCGTGCACTTGAAAGTGTTGCAGTTGTACGCAAGCAAAGTGGTAAAACGGTGGAGGGTGTAGTGAAGGAGAAAGAAAGGAAAGAAGACGAAGAACCCCACCCTGTTGAGGTGGAGGTAGAAGTTGAGAATGAATATGGATGGGAGCAACTGGGAAGTTATTATTACAATAACGAATAAAGCTACCAAGATAACTTTCCATATGAATGGGATAATGAGCAAGTAGACCCTGGGTTAGTAGAGATGTTTAAAAAAGCATTTGAAGATTTCGATAATAAATTTCAGAGCATAAATGAAGAAAAAGCAAGACAATTAGTTACTCTTCACCACCTAGAGGTTTAAGTTGGGCAAATTTTGGAGCTTTTAATGTCTCAGCCAATAGATAATTTACCCAACTATACTAATACCATTCCAGAGAAGCAACAAAAGACCACTACCACCTGTGGGTTATGGGATGATGATGAAGACTAAAATGGTGAGTGATATGACACAAATGAAGTGGGAATGATTATAAAAAATACACCACCCATAGTCCAAACACCTACCCTTCCTATATCCCAAATTTCAACCATTAAACACCCTACCACACCATGCTTTACACCGCTACTATCCTTCTCAAAATACCTATTTATTGGAGAAGCAAGTAACTTGCCTGTACTTGTGGTCTCTAAACCCTCATTAGAAAAGGAAGTCGACTCTGTGGAGGTGTTGGAAGAGAAATTGAATGAAATTGGGTGGATAATCAAGAATTAAAAAGGGTGGATAAAGATGTCATATGCGATCTCTTGGAAGCTCAACCCACATACCCCACCACAAGCTAATGGGTAAGGCTCTTTGTTAATGGTTCCTAACCTCGCATGCTCAGGCATGCATCTCATGGAGAACTAAAAATAATTTTTGTTGCTGAAAGAAGGCTATGTGCTGGCCAACACCTTTATATACTCTTCTTTATTTTTCTTTATGGAGGTATCCTACACAAGGTATCCTCCATTTCCTTGGTGGAAGACAAATAATAATAAAGTCTAGCTAATAAGATGTTAAAGAAGTGCTAAATGGGAGGCAACCCATTAATCATTTAAATTTTTCTTACTTTTACTTTATTGTTTTAATTTCTTATGTTTTATTTTGTGATATTCTCCACCTTGCTCTGTTATGGTTTCGATGTGAAACCCAAGCTAACCTTGGTTTGTAGCGCTTCAATTTTCTACTTTAGCATGGATTATACTATTGTGGAAGGTTGGACACATTATGTTTCAGGGCAGTATTTCTTTTCCCCACTCTTATTTATCATGTTTACACACATTGGTGACAATGTGTAGTTTAAGTGTGGGGGTAATATATTGCTTGTATGCATATTGTATAATGGTTTAATTATTGTTATGCATGAATGTATGAAACATATATGGCAGACTAAGCACAACATGATACAATTTTCACTTGCAATATGTCTAAGACTGTTTAAAATTGAAAAAAAAAATAATTCACTCATATAGACTTTAGTTTTCACAAATTTTAGTTTTTTTATTAAACTTTGAACATATTGGTTGAAAGTAGGAATCCACTTGTCATGGTTTGTACGACTAGGCTTTAAGGTGTTTAGTTATAATTGAGTATTTAGTCTTTTTCCTGGCATAAGTTAGGTTAGGAAACTAGAGTTAGTACTTGAGATTTTGATAGATTTTATCGGGAAAAGGAACTAAATTGAAACTAAATTGCACTCATGAGAAAAATGTGCAGAAAGATAAAAAATTAGGGACTTTGAAAATTACAATATATTCCGCTGGTTTCATATTGTGCAAAACGATATCTAAAAGTGAAATCATGAATAGTGCTAGTAGCTGGCTAATCAAGTTCGTGACTAGTTGAGTAATCGGGGGTCGGCGCCGAAAAATGTTTACCTTCGCATCAAAAGACTAGTGATGAGTTTAGCTAAGTCAGGTCCCTTAAGAAATTGAAAATCTAATGATGCCTTGCACTAAACAAAGAAAAATTTTTCCACTTCCCAAGAAAGATTGATTGAATGACTCGAGGAATGCTTAGGTTGAATTCCTTGATGAAGCCATGTTTTTTAGACTAAACACTCAATATGTTGATTAAATTGCCTTAGATCTAGGTTGTAAGAACGTGCCTTCATGGATTCCGAACCCGATAACCGTGTCCCTAGTTTAGTCATGAAACCAAAGCATCGTGAAAATTAAGTTTCTATGCGAGTGAATTTTTACTCTTTTTGTTGTTTTGATTTTCTGAGGTCTTTGATATATTAAAAGTGAAAATTATATTGATTGTGCTTAGGTTTGCTTGAGGACAAGCAAAGGTCCAAGTGTGTGGGAGTTTGATAACTAGCAAATTATACATTATTTCACCTCATATTCTCGGTAGATTTTACTTGTTAAATTGAATTTAATGTGTTTGTT
>CAOJBK011415587.1:0-15068 GCA_948294925.1 Codiaeum variegatum | reverse complement strand
AAAACTTAAAAATTAAAATCCTAATTTCTAACTAATCCTAAGGGATAACTTTAAGAACTTGTAAGACTAAGGTATGAAATAGAGAATCTACCTAAACTTTGACTCATATTTGAATATATTGCATAAACAACCAACAGCTCAATGAAAATTCAAGGGAATTAACAAGGGGATTTTCACACAAAAGGTAAGTTTGAATCTTTCTCATGTAGACAAACCCTAATTCCTAAGTAAAGGTTGGGAATCTCTTCTCACAACCAATCAAGTAGAAACTGCATTAAAAACAAGTGAAATAGAATATAAATCCTAGGAATCCATACTTCTATCTCTAATAAGCATAGAAAAACTAATTGATTTTAAGTGTTCAAAACCTAAAATTTCTATCTCTAGTAAAGAATAGGCAACATCACTCATTTACAAGCATGCAATTGAAGATGAAAAAAGTGCACAATATAAATCAAAATCAATACTTGAATAACCCTAGAAATTTATTGAGTGAAATAGTCAATAAATCCATACAAAATATCAAATAATCATCTAATCTAGGTAGATTAGACAAGTTTAGTTCATATAAGCAAAGGAACAATAAGAAAAGAGAAAGAAAATAAACCAAAGAACTCATGATGAACTCTAGCTTAATCCTTGAATTCCAATGATAATCTTGTTTAATCTTGCCTCCAATTGTGTTTCTCCACCTCTAATTAATCCTTAATCTGCAAACTTTCAGTTCTTGATGGCTATGAGTGAACCCTAGACCTAAAAATCCAAGACAAGACAAGATCCCCCAAGAGAGTGCCTCCCACAGAGAGAGAGAGAGTCTCCAAGACAGAACCTTCAAGGGAGAGAGCCTCCAAGACTGAGTGCCTATGATATAAATGATGTCTTTTTATAGTAATTTAAGGCTCATTAGGGTTTAGATAGGTGCAAGCATGGGTTGGCCAATTTTTTACCAAGTCAGCATAAGTTAGATTGGTACCCAAAATCAGATGTTTAAATTTTGAGCAAATTTTAGATATCTAGATGAAATAATTAGACTTTGTGGTATTCTTAAGAGTTGTATATCTTTATTTTATCTTTTCAAAGGTACCTAAATCACCTCAATTTGAGTTCTATAGCTCGATTTATACTCAAAATACCGGGATAGGGTCAAACTAGCTAGAATTTCACAGATTGGATAGTGAGCTCCCACAGGCTCCGTCACAGGCTATGGAAGGGACCGTGGGAAGACACTGTTTCTCCATTTTTTATTATTTCTCATGGTCTAGCTCACAGGCCATGAGCTAGACCATGGTGCAGCCCCAGAACTTGATTTTTTGCTCAATTTTCGCGCATTTTCTTCGTCTTTTGAGCCCGAACCTTGAAGTAGTTCCTCCGAGCTCCGAAATTCAAATTAATTACTTAGAAATGGCTAAAAACACTAGAAAAAACACATTAAATTCAATTTAACAAGTAAAATCATCAAGAACATGAGAGAAAATAATGTATAATTTGCTAGTTATCAGGCATACTCTTCCCAAATGAAATAGAGTAGTTATAGTGGAAATCTCAAGGTGTGATCCTTTAGGATTGGATGTAGGCGTTAGTGTCAAACCAGTATAAATCCCTATGTTCAGCTCTCTATTTTTACTTATTCATTTATCAGTCATCTAATTTTCTTCTTATCTATCCCCTCTCGCCTAACTTAAGCGCCTAATACTTAGGCTAAGAAAGGTTTTTCAAAAATCCTCCTCATCTACATATTATATACATCTCTTACTACAAATTCAAGTAAAATATATTAGACAACTATAAGGTGACTTAATGATTAGACTTCTAATCTAGTGGCTGGCTTACCACTGATATATATGTTAAGTGCCTAATGTTCATACATATATTTGGGTAGTTTACATTAGGCAACTAATTGAAGCTATTGGACTTTTGTTGGTAACAAGAGTTACCTAATTTTGGTATACAAAGAATACATTCATTATTGATATCAGACACCTAAATGAAAATTTATAAATCAATCCGGAGTCTGAAAAATTCAAAAAGGTCCAATTCACCTCCCTCTTGGACTTTTAACACTACTTTTAGACCTTACCTTGGCAAGGATTTTTTTTTCTTTTCCCCTTAAGGAGATGCCTTTTCCCTAGCGAGGACTTTCTTCTTCAATAAGAACTATATCACTTCTTTTTAGAGTAGACACCTTGTTTTGGCAAGGTTTTTTTTTTTCTTTTCCCCTTCAAGAAATGCTTTCACCTTGGCAAGGATTTTTATTGAATTTAAGGGCACAAATGTAAAGAAAAGTTCTTCTTTCATTAATTTTTGTTATTACTAATAGTATACTTTCAAATGTTATACATTCCAAGTGAGGTGCATCATTCCATTTAATGCTTTTTAGCTTATAGGTCCCTTGATTTATGACTTGGTGTACTTTGAATGGTCCATCCAATGTTTGGGTTGATTTCCTAACCCTTTCTACCATGTCTGTTTCTTTGAGAATTCCTATGACTAAGTCTTTTTTAGAAAAATTTCTTTCATGGACTTTTCTATTGAAATAACTAGCAACTTTGTCTTATAAGTGATAGTCCGTATGGTTATTTGTTATCTCATATTAGTAAGTAGGTCTAAATCAATCCTTAGGAGCACTTCAATCTCATTATTAGCATAATAGTTAATTCTTCCCGTAGGCAGACAAATATCTACTAAGATCACCATTTCAATTCCAAAAGTCAATGTGAAAGAAGTTTTTACAATAGACTCCCTTAGAGTTGTTCGGTAAGCTCATAAGACATTGTGAAACTCTTCGACCAAGTTCCTATAACAACCTTCTAAACTTCACTTGAGACATTTTAAAATAGTAATGATTGTGACTTTTTTTTACCCATTTGGTTGAGGGTGGGCAACATAGGAGACACATTACTTAATGTTTAGCCTAATACAAAAGTCTTTAACCATTGCATTATGGAACTATCTCTCGTTATTACTAAATAAATGGTAGGGAACTCTGAACTAGTATGTGATGCTTCTCTATAAGAGCTTAGTCACATTATCCATTGTTATAGTTGCTAACAACTCTGTGTCTGCCCATTTTGTAAAGTATTTTACTACCATAATACTCTAGCATATAGCCTTGACTGTCAGTGATCTCCCCACCCCCACCCCCACCCCCCCCCCCTCCTATATGCATTCTTCAAGCTCTTTTATGAAACTCTTTTAGAACATATTTTGATTTTTTAGAGTTCAAGCATCTTATCCATGGTAGTAAAAATGCTATTTTATAGAAAGTACCATGATGAATTGAAAAGTAAGCACTATGTTGTTTGACTTTCTTGGCTTCCTTAAGATCTTCAAGTAGGTTTCCATATTCTAGATAGATTTTGATCATGTCCATTCAACTTGGTTTTTTTGTTATCTATCACCATAACTTGTTCAGCTTTTGCTATACTTGGGGTGACTAAAAAATCTATGTAAACATTTTCAAGGTAAACTGAGGGGTGAACTGCTGCTAGCTCACTCAAACTATCTGCTTTCCAGTTTTGAAGACTTAGAAAATTTCTAAAATTCCACTTCGACCCCCAGCGCTCTAGTCTTTGAACTTTTTTCTTTCATTATCTATAGGTACATGGCAATCTTTTCTTCTCTCACCTCAAACATTCCATCAACATGCCCTGCAACCAATTAAGATTCATTACAGATACATAAGGATTCCACCTTGAGGAAGTCTTCTAGCCTAAGCCATTATATTAAGGCTTTATATTTTATTTTGTTTTTTTTATGGTCGGGAAGTCTAATTTTAAGGAATATTCTAGGAGGACCAATGTCTCTCTCCTCATGACCCAATCTCGCTCTCATCTTTGGCTTTTGTGCTATCAACAAATAAATTCCATATGATGGATTTTTCTATATTCGCATGGATCCTTAGGTTGACCTTCTTCGGGATATGAATATTCTGAAATGCATTCAACCAAGGTATGTGCTTTGAGGACTGCTTGGAGCGATATTGCACACTGTACTACCCTAACTTTACCGACAAACATAACATTCTCCTTGAGGGATCTACCATGTCTAAGGTTTTTTGCAGTGGCTTTTTTGTGATGACAACACCTTGATGAGCTTGAATTTAGACTTTTAATTTCTTGTATGACAAAAAAAAGAGTAAGCCAATTTTTTTGATAGGGCTATAATTCAATTTAGCCCTCTGCAACACTTTGCTAAAGTAATATATTAGCTTCTAAATTCCTTATTCTTCTGGCTAGAATAAAACCGAATGCATAAAGGAAGGTTGAGAAGTAGATCAAAACTTCTTCCCAAGGCAAAGTCAGCTCAAAACTTGTTTGGAGGCAGGGAATGACTTTAGCTCTTCAAAAGCTTTTTGGAAATCTTCTGACCACTCAAAAGCTACATTTTTCTTAATTTCTTAAAAAAAATTAAAAATACCTCTTGTAGAGTTGGGCATGAAGTTGCTCAATACCACTAACCTTATTGTCAATGTCTACACTTCTTTTACATTCTTTAGTAGAGGCATGTTGAGGATAGCTTGGGCCTTGTTAGAATTGAGCTCAATCCCTTTCTCACTAGCTTGATACCCCAAAAACTATCCTTCTTGGGTAAATAGTGCACATTTTTTCAGGTTTAACTTCAAACTACAATTGTTCAAAACCTTGAAAACCTTTTCTAAATCCTTCATATGTTATTCTAAACTCCTACTTTTTACGATCATAACATCCACATTGGATTCTAAATTCTTCCTCAACTAATTCTTAAAGGTTTTATTTACCAACCTCTGATATGTGGCAGTGGCATTTTTTAGTCTAAAATGCCTGGATATATATAACAATATGTACCCTTTTTTTTAATGAATGAGTTCTTATCGTCATCTTATGAGTGCATCCTAATCTGGTGGTACCCTTACTTTACATTTAAAGAGGACAAGTACTTATATCGTGTTATGGAGTCTACCCGTGTTTCAATCATTAACAAGGGATATGAATCCTTGAGGCAAGCTTTGCTTAGGTCCCTAAAGTCCATACACATGCTATTGCTTTCATTGGCTTTCTTTACTAAGATTTTCCAACCACTCAGGGTATTGTACCTCTCTAATAAACCTTGTAATGATAAGCTTCTCTACTTCTTCGTCAATGAATTCTTGCTTTTTAGTGCCAAAGCACCTCCTCTTCTTCTTCTTCTTCTTCACTTTTAGAAACCTCTTTGACTTTGCTGACTCAATTACAAAAATTTCTAAATCTTCTCTTATCTTGGTTCTCTGACCTTATTCATTCACTTAAGGGATGAGCTTTGAAATTTCTGAAGAATCCTAAATGAAGGTATTTTGTGGGTTGCCAAGAAGTCCTTCACTTCCTTCCCATCTTTCGGGATCAATACTACATTCACTTTTAGAAACCTCTTTGACTTTGCTGACTCAATTATAAAAATTTCTAAATCTTCTCTTATCTTGGTTCTCTGACCTTATTCATTCCCTTCCATCATACATATTTCTTCCGTCATGATTTGAACTAAACTCTTTAATTTTAGAGTGTATTCATCTTCATTGTCCAATTTGGAGGTCATGTATACGTAAGGGTTTGTCTCGTATGACAAGGAGACTATAACTCTACATTTTTTTTACACTTATCTTTGTATGAAAGTCCCATAGCAATGATCTTTCATCAAAACATTATAGGCTAAAGGGAGCATTACTACCACAAATAGGGCCAAGATAGTCACACATCTTAGGGTTGTCCTGGTGGTGAATGGTAACCTAATTTTTCTTGTAACTGACACTTTTATTTTATCCAAAGTTTTTACCAAACTGGTCAACACCTTCAAATCTAACTCTATTAGACCCATCTTCTTGAATGCCTCAAAGGATAGTTGATTTGTTGAACTTTCATTGTGAACCAAAATTCTTTGTACTATAAAATTAGCAATAGTCACTTTTATGACTATGGGATCTACCTTTAAGGGCTTGACAACTTCAACTTCTTTAACCCATTACTTCTAGCCTTTGTAATAAACAAACTCTCGTGTTTCATGGTTTTTTTGGTATGGCTATCCTTTTATTTTTTTCTCTCATGAACTTATTGGGCTCCATGAGTGAGGTGAGCTATATCCCCTGTAGAACCATCATTAATCACTGCTTGTTCTCTATTTCCTTGTTCTTTAATGAACCCTCTCAATTATCCCTTCTTTATGAGCATTTCTATTTCTCCCATTAGATTTATACAAATGTTAAGGTTGTGGCCATTAGTGTTATGGAACTTGTAGAACTTAATCTTATCCCTATTTTTGGATACCCTCTTTAAAGGTTTTGGCCTCTCCCATATTGCCTAATCTTCAAATGATGTGAAGACCATTTTAGCCTAACAGTGAGATGAATCAATTTTGAGGCATTGAAGCCTCTATTGGTTGTTTCTTTCTCCTTTAATTGGGAACTTCCTCCATATGACCCTCATGATTCTCCTTTCTTCATCTTTTTTTAAGAGTGCCTCCACATGTTCACCTTTTTTCTTTTAGGAAAAGTGACTAGCTCAAAAGGCATCATCTTGTCTAATGTATTTTTGGGCAATGTTTATGGCATTCACTAACTTCTGAGGGAGACTCCAGGATAACGATTCAAAAACATTGGTATGTAATGTACCCTTCTAAAAGGCTTTTACTGCTCTAGCTTGGTCTAGATATATAACTTTCAGGGGTTCTATGTTGAATCTTGCAAAAAAAAGTCTCTTAATGGCACATTTGTACCTTGTTTGACAGGATCTAAAGCCTTCATCTGCATTTCTATCGAGATGCTAGATGTTAACCTTTTCATGAAACTTTTTTCTAAGTCTTTAAAGTATTTAGTACTTCTTTCTTTTAATCCATTATACTAGTCGTCGCTACTTCATCCAAAGATCTCCTGAAGGCTCCTTATAGCATCTCATCCCTATTCATCTTCCTTTTATTGCATTTTTGTAGTTTAGGATGTGTGACTCTCAGTGGAGCCTTCACATTTAGTCAATTAAGGGGTTTTAAACTTCTTAAACATTTGATAGTTCATAATCCTCTAAGTGAAAGGAGTCTTCAATATCAATAGTAAGTCATTATCATATGGAGCTATCTTTTTCCTCGTAAATTTTTTAAATTATTTTCTAATAGCCTCTCTCATATGCTCAGAATTCTGACTAGATGCCTCATGTTTCCTTTCATCTCTTCTTCATAACTTGGATCATTGGGAAACCATTCTTTCCACATGCTCTCTTTTAGTGTTATTTTCCCTATATCTTTTACTTCTAGACCTAGTTTCACTCACCTCTACTTGACTATCCTCTTACTCCTCTTTTCTCCTTCTAGCCCTTATTTTCTTACTTCTCTTATCTTTGCCCCCTTGTACCTATGCTAGATGTGTTAGCTCCTCCCACAACTGCTATTAAAGACCTCAATCTTCCTGTATCTCTTTAGTATGCTTCCCTTCCCACTTCTCCTTCAGAAGTTTTGAACAAAAGCTATCTAGCTATTCTCCGTTCAGGTATATATAAGGCTTTTAAGAAATACTACCCTATAGGGCTTTGGTTTTATAACAGTTAGATCAGTGGAATAAGCATGCTCAATACATTTTACTATGCGGAAGCTAACTCATAAGGTATTGTTGTGGGATATTGGAAGGTTGGTGTGGAAAAGGCATTAGGTTATTGGTTCTATCTTACAAAGTTGGTTATGGTTTGAAGAGATGAGGTTAGGCTAGTATTTATGGAGGTATAGGTAGGTAGTGCCCCCTGTAGAGCGTTGTTTACAGGGTTGATGGTCGATAGAATATTTGTGAGCTTAATTTTCTTCCATTTTAGAGGCCTAAAACACTGTGCGAGATTGAAAATAAAGAAAAGTTGATGTGACTATTCTCAAAAGGAGAAGAGAATAATATTTGAGATTAGAAAAAAAAGATTTTATTGGTTCTGCAACGGTGCTAATTTAATGAGCTTGGACTTAACAATCTTCTAATCTCGGACGAACTTACTTAGAACATGGATTGTGCTTGCACAATAAACATGATGAGCTAAGAGGTTAGGCTTTATGTCTGGCTATAATACTATGACGTTCAAGTCAATATTCTAGGATTTTACGATTCCTCTCTTGAATTCCTTAGAGCTCTTGAGAATATAATAGAAAAAAGAATTTTCAAAAGTAGGTGTGGTAAAAAAAACCTTGAAATATGAGCCACCAATATCTATTTATCGTGCTGGCTCAGACTCTAATGTGGATAGGTGACACCATAGTATTAGGCCAAGTTTTGATTAAAGAAGTTGGGGGAATAGTGATCTCCTTTTAGAAATTGGAACAGTGTCCCTTATTGTTAGACAATATCTTATCCCTTAATTGTGTCATGAAGACGTGTCTGGAGAGTGTAGTTCAGGTGAGTCCAATGCTATCGAAAGCTGAAGGAGAAGATGGTGCGGAACCCAGATGTTGAACCCCACTCTTCGCTTTGTTTGGGCTTGTACACTTTTTTATTGGCTTTTGATATTTATCCTTACTGTAATAACCCAACTTGGCTCTAGATTTATTAAGCAAAAATTTACTAAAAAAATTATTAAAAATTAACGACTATGAGTTTATGTTGATATAATAAAATTTTTATAAAGATTTTATTATAATTATTTGAATTATTTTCAAAAGTGAAATATTTAAAATTTCAATTTAGATTTGAAATTTTCATTTTTTTTATGAGTTGGCATTTAGAATTTTAAATGGACAATTTTAAAATCTAAAATTATAGTTTTATATAAAATTATTAAATTTGAAAAATTTAATGAAAATTATTATGATGAAGTCGATATATTAATTTTATTATGTTAATTTTGTTTTAGGTTTTTCTATGACAATTATTATTAGTATTTTTAAAACTATAATAAATTAAGATCCACACACACATATATAATGATAATAACATGTGTAAATAATAAGTTTTTTTTTTTTTTTAAATTCTCTATTTTGTTCTTTCCAAATATATTTAAGGGTTAATTATATAAAAAATAACAAACTTTTGATGAATTTGCGAAATTAGCACGAACTTTCAATTTTGACAAATTAGTATATAAACTTTCAATTCTTGACAAAATTGTTACATAACCGAATTTCGATTATCACGTCATACATCAGTGATGATGTGGTATCATATATTGTATGTCACGTCATGCCCCAACAATGACATGGCATGCCACTTCAAGTAGCCATATCATATCAAGTGATGGTGTGGTATGCAACGTCATATGTGGAATGTCTCATGTCAGCATCGATATATGATTTAATACCTAAATTTGACAACGTGACAATTTTGCTAAAAATTGAAAGTTTATATACTGATTTGATAAAATTGAAAGTTTATGCTAATTTCACAAATTCATAAAAAATTTATGATTTTTTATTTAATTAACCCTATGTTTAATTAAGATTAAAAAAAAGAAAAAGAAAAAGAAAAAGATGAGGAATTAGGAATTAAGGAATTACAGAGGAAGGGGATAAAGAGAGAGAGGCGGTGAGAAACAGAGAGGGAAGGAGGGAGAGAACCACCGTTCGTCGAGATTTCACCACCCATCAGAAGAGCTTCCACCGGCGACTCCAACAAGCCAGAAACTGTGGTCAATAACGAGCAGGAGGCTGCGAATTTGCAGATTGAAAAGCTCGAGTTGCAGCAACTTTGGGGGCCGATTCCGGCCAAATTCGACGGTGGTGGATGAAGATTCCGGAACTAATTGAAATTCCTTTCTTCAAGCTCTATTTTGATACCAATTTGACCCTCTAAAAGTCACTGTCAGCGGCAACGACTACCGGCAGTGGCGGCTCCAACGGTGGCTCTGGCACAAACAGCTCTATTTTTACGTTCTTAGTGTGTTTTGATTCCTAATTTGTGGAGATTCATAAAGGTAATTTCTAAACCTTGAATTTTCAATTTTTATTGGATAATTTCTGCTTAAATTGTTGAATTTAAATTTTGGTATGAGTTGATTCTATTTTCTTCTTTGATGAAAAGAAGAAATTCTGAATGAATTCAATATAAGAAATTATAGTTGAATCTGAAATTTTAATTGATAATTTCTGATTGAAAATTTCTCTTATAGATTTATATACACTAATCAGTTAATGGGATTAAAAGGAAGATAAGTTATAAAATAAACTTAATAATCTTAGTTATTAAATGATTTCATAGCAACGAACTCTTTTGTTTACTTGTTTAAAAGAACTTATTAGATTTTTTCATTTTTTACTGGTTCACATGTTTTTCGTTGATCATAGTATGAGATATCCTGTGAGGTTATATAATCCTTCTTGTGATTAAGACTAGATATGGAGTATGTGCTTTGTGGGGTCTCCATGTTGTCCAAGCCAACCTCATATTAGGTACTTCCCTTCTCCTGCTAACTTTATAATGTATATATCCTAGTTTTTTTGAAATCTGTTAGTAAAAAAAAACATAGTTCATGTTCTCTTTCCATTTTTCTAAAGTGCTTATAGTTTTAATTTTCTTTTGTTATTGAAAGAAATTGGAATTTATGGATCTATGGAAGATATATACTAAATTTTCTCTACAAAAAAATAAATTTGGCATTATTTTTATTAATTTTATTTGGCAATTGGTGTTGGAAAAGTTATTATTAGTAGAGTAGTTGTTATTAGGCTTAAAATATTTTGGAACTTGTAAGGTAACAAAATATAAGAATTTGAAGCGGGTGACGAGTTTCTACTGATATGGAATCCTTATTAAAATTGTTTTATTAAACAAATTCAAGTTATATAATGTTAGGGTTAATTGTATCAACGAGTACTGAACTTTGGTATATTTTTTAATTTGGGTACTAAACTTTAATTTAATATAATTTGAATACTGAATTTCGATTAAGTATGCAATTTGGTTCATAAGTCATTTTCCGGTCAAAATTTGCTGACGTGTCGATCGGAGCGACACATGTCCAATACACATAGGTTATACGTGAACTTTTTTCTGACATGGTATGTTAATTGTACCCACGGGTACTAAACTTTGGGATATTTTTCAATTTGTGTATTAAATTTTATTTTAATGCAATTTGGGTATTAAATCTCGATTTAGTATGCAGTTTGATTCATAAGATTTTTCGGTTAAAATTTGCTGACGTGGCAATCGAAGCGACACGTGTCCAACACGCTTAGGTAACACATGTCACCAAGTCAGAAAAAAAAGTCCACGTGTCACTTATGTGTGTTAGACACGTATTGCTCCGGTCGCCACGCCAGCAAATTTTGACCGAAAAATGACTTATGAACCAAACTACATAGTTAATCAAACTTTTGTATCCAAATTACATTAATTTAAAGTTTAGTATCCAAATTGAAAAATATCTTAAAGTTCAGTATCTATTAGTATAATTAAACCTATAATGTTACCCGGCAATGGATGGCGCGCCCTTCTACGGCTTCATAAACTTAACGTCTTCATGAGCCTTATAGCCTTTTCTCCCAACTTTTTCTCCCAACTTAAAATTCTTGGTTTATAAATGCTGAAGGACAAACAAAAAAGGAGATTAATATTGTATTTAGCTAATGCATTTAAATGTTTGAATATTAGATTTGAATGCATTTTAACAGGCCACGTTTTATGGCATGGTTCCATATTATTTTAAATTTATATAAATCTTTCTAACTCACTTGAGAAAATGATTTTTTATGGAGAAGTTGATTAAATTGATCTTAGAAAGTGTTGGAATTGTTGTTTTGTAGAATTTAAAATAATCATATTCTTATTGTTAAATGAAGACTGAAATTTCTAGAAATAATTTATGGAAATGTTTTCTATTAGTTGTTACAGGAGATTTAGTTGTAAAAGTAGAGGAAATTCTATCGAAATCTTAACCGAATCTTAATAGTCGCTTTAATAAAATTTTAGTTATTGATGAGTGATAATTTTAGGTATAATTGTTAATTGTAATTGTTTGAGGTTTTTTGACCTTCTTGAGATGGCGATCAATGTGAATGTGCATTTGTTGTTGAATTGTCTTATCACTAGAAATCAAGTAATTAAGGAATTTTAGGTTCTAAAAATATATACAATTAATGTTTCTAGAGATGGAGTACTCGAGAACAAAGGATTTGTTTAGCTTAGTTATTGAATATCAGGTGAGTGTACTAATCTTGTCTTAATTTAAAGACTTTCCTTTGATTGTTATTTGAACCGCAAACTTATTTTCTTTTTGAAATGTTACAATGAAATTTGTTTAAACTTTTGATTATTGATTGATTAAAATCACTTGGGTCTTTTTGTAATTTTTTATTATCCTTTTCAAGCTATTTACCTAGCCATTGACCGTATATGTGACAAAACATTCCTACTGATAATGGGATCATCAGACTGTACTGATAAAGGCTATACTATCAGACGGTGTACACCGATAACTAAACTGATACAGGTAGACATATCAGTGTCTTATTTAGAGATGACTGTTACTCTAAGCGTGTACCTGATGAGGTATATGTATTCGAGGTGACATGATTTCATTGTTTGTTTTACGACACTTTTGTGACCGTTCTATTATGACACTATATGTATGACGTTTCTATCTTACACGTAGTGATATTTTGTTACATGTATGAGTTATGTTTATATGATTTATTGAGTGCCATTTCTTCCGACACATTTGATTTTTTGTACCTTATAGTTCTATGAAATTGACTTTCATTTGGATTGAAAGCTATTGAAATTATAATTTATTGTTTATGTATACTTACTGAGATAATCGATCTCATTTGTTTTCTTTCTGTAACATTTCAGATTAACAAGATAAACGATATGGATTTATTAGTACTCTAGAGACTCCGAAGAATTATTGAAGTCTGAAGGGTTATTGTGATAAGAAAAAAATTTTGTACTTGGGATTTATAAACAAAGTCATTAGATATTTATTGTTTTATTAATATGTTTAGAGTTTTTATGGTATGTTATTGGATTTTACGGGTTTTTGGTTCCCTTAAGGCTATCTATGCTCTAGGACCGTTGTGCCTTGCGAATTGGGGCGTGAAACTTGTGGACATCGAATCTTATCATCTCGTTTTTAGGATAGATCCAAACTGTATTTATTTGATCCAAATAAGTAAGTTGCACACTCATATTAAAAGAAATATAGACAGAAAGAAATTTCACGATCGAACTTCCAAAATCAATATAAATTATAAATTTATAAAATTATTTTTATTATTTTAATATTTTTTATTAGAATTTTTTTTTAAATTATTTTTTTTACATTTAAAAAGACTTAAAAAAATAATTTAAGTGATTAAAAATTATTAATAAAATTTTAAATTTTTGAGAATATTTTCTTAATAAAATAAAATTATTTTTTAAAACTAAATAATCATGGAAAGCAATGATAGATTATTACAAGATTAATATATTCGAACCGATTCCATATATTTGAATTACAATATGTGGATGTATACTATTTTAATTCTTTTTTTTTTATCTGGTCAATCATTCATTATTCTGAACAAATTACTCACCTATGCATGTCCATAATAATCTGATATTTGTACAGTTATATGCGGAGTTTGAAATATGAAATGATTTAAGAGTATTTTTAAATATCAAGCATTTTAAGCACAAACTTACAAGTAATTACATAACATTTCGCAAAGTTAAACCATCTCTCACACACACACACATATAGTCAAATGAGTATTGAATATAAAATGAGTACTATTAAATGAAATCGAACCATCTATTAAACTTGATCTAAAGACTGTAATTGATTGGAAGAGTTAAAAAAATGCATGTGATTATTTCATTAATGGCATCATGGAATTAGTGAAGATTTGATTGAAGTGTTAGCCAGTGCTCCAATTGCTAGACTCCAAGATTCTGGAAAAAATGAGGTTTAGATTGTAATTATTAGTCTGTTTGCTAATTTATTATTTTATGTTATATGTAATTTTGACTGGATTGTATAATAGTTAGGTTTACTAGTAACTTTAGTAGTTTAAAAGCTATTTCAGTCTTAGGGCCCGTCATGACTATGTTTGGGTCGTGAAAAAAGTGGTATCAGAGACAGGTTTTGATTGGATTTTAGCAATAGAGCAGTAGGGTAAATCACCTAGAAATTTTGGAATAAATTATTTGGTTAGTATTTGAAAAGAAAAAAAAAACATGAGCAAAAGAATAGTCCTATGGTTTGTTTTGGGATATTTTCAGTTATTTGAAATTTGTTGGGATAACAAAATTATATATCTGAATTAGATATCATTTGAGCTTCCAATTTCATTTGGAAAAGACGTATATTCATAAATCTCAAAAATTGATTACTTAAATTTGTGACAAAATAAAAATAATTGATATAAATAATATTTTATAAAAATTTACACATATAATTTCAAAAGTGATTTTAAAGTTTATTTCAACTATTTTTTATTTTATTTGATGAATTATATAATTTATACAGATAAAAATCGTTTTGAAAATTTTATTTTTATCTTTGAAAGTTTAAAATTTTGCAGTACAAATTGCCAGTTTATCTGATTTGTATATGTTATCTGGATATGATCATGAGAGACATCATGACATAGATTTGCATCATGCATACAATCATAATGTATTACAAACATGATTACATGCATATCCACTACAAAAAAATTTATTTTTACTGACTCCAATTACTGACCCAATTTTTGGGGTCAGTAATTATTGACCCCAAAATTATAATTACTGACCCATTGCTGACCCCATTTATAAAAAAAAATTAAATTAATTAATTACTGACCCCTTACTGACCCAAAAAATGGGTCAGTAAATTACTGACCCATTTTTTGGGTCAGTAATGGGTCAGTATAATTGGAGAAAAATAATTATTTAAAATTCCGTCAGATTTTACTGACCAATTACTGTTCCAAAAAATGGGTCAGTAAATTACTGACCCATTTTTTGGATCAGTAATTATGGAAAAAAATTAAATTAATTAATTACTGACCCCTTAATTAATTAATTTAATTTTTTCCCATAATTACTGACCCGAACAATGGATCAGTAATTTACTGACCCATTTTGTGGTCAGTAATACATGGACGGAAATGAATTTTTTTACGTAAACTCGCACATC
>CAOJBK011415264.1:0-10525 GCA_948294925.1 Codiaeum variegatum | reverse complement strand
ATTCTATTTATAGTAAAGCATGAATAATAAAAACCAAGAACAAGCATGCTATTGTTATTGGTTTGCAGAAAATATAAATCAAAAGCAAAATTTGATGAGAAATCTAAAAATTTATTGAATAAAAGTGTTAATCAATCCATATAATTAAGTAATACTTGTCTAATCTAGATAAACAAGTAGATTTAGTTCATGGTTAAAGAGAAAGAAAAAGAAAAGTAAAGGAAATTTAAAGAACCCATAAAGACCCAATGAAATTTCCACCAAATTATAGCTATCCTTGCTCTAATGTGGGATGATGAGTGAAAATCCACCTCAAAAAACCTTCTTTGATCTCCTTTTACTTGGCTTTTGGATCCTTTTAGGATTTTGGAACCCCTAAAACGTTTCAAAGTGAAACTTTGCCAAAAGTCCCCTTTTTCTGCAATTTTCTAGCTTTACATAGGTGTTTGAAGGCTTGTCACGGGTGGCTCTCGCGGCCCGTGCCACTTCCTGTGACAAGCCACTATGCCTTTGCCTTGGGTGAGAAATAAAGAGCTCTCACGGTCCCTATCATGTCCTATGACAGAGCCTGTGAGAAGTTTTTATTTCTCTTCTCCTTTTCTTTTTCTGCTCTCATAGGTGATAGCTTCCTTGTCACGGCCTGTGATGCTGGCCGTGACTGCCTTGTACCTCTTTTCTTTAATAATTTCTTACGAGCTATCTCACATGCCATGGGGTAGACCATGAGGTAGCCTTGAGATTTGATTTTTTGCTCCATTTTGGTGCAATTTCTTTGCCTTTATATCCCAAAAGTCAAAATAGTTCCTCCTAGCTCTGAAATTTAGTCGATTACCTAGAAGTGGCTGAAAACACAGGAACAAACACATTAAATTCAATTTAACGAACAAAATTCACCAAGAATATGGGGGAAAATAATGTATAATTTGCTAATTATCACTAGTATCCCCTTTTTCTTTGTCTACCCTAAAGGTAACCATGTCCAACAGTGGAAATGATCCCAACCCCATTACTGTAGATCCTAATGCTCTAATAATTGACATTGCTACTTTGCTGGCTTAAATCCTAATGAAACAAAATGAGGCTATCAAAATGTAAGAAGCGATTCTGACCTTTATGCTCCAAGCCCAAGAATGAACAATCCTCGGTAAAGTCTAAGCCATGATATTTTGAACCCTCATTTTAGCACCATTACATCCAGATCGTCCATATGAGCCCAACAAATCTGACCGAGCTCAAATCGGACTCCAAACGTACCCAGAAAACCAAAAAAAAATTGAATTGATCTAAATTGAACCAGACCAAGAAAATCGGGCCTAAGAAAAACCCAGCCCTAAAACGACAGATGCGTGCTTAAACGACTTCAAGGATGTGTGAATCCTTCAATGCATACATCAAGTCCTTCATGCATGTGTGAAGGCCCATGTACATGAGTGAAGCCTATAATGCACATGCCATCCATTTAGGGTTTTTCTTGATTCATTTCTTTATAAATTCGACTCTCCGGAACAGACCTGGTCCGACCTTTAACCAACTTTTTATAGCTCTCAGACTATACTTACAGACACTCACCAGACACCCCTTTTATGCAATTTTATATAATTTTGAGCCTTAAAAACACCATTTTCAGATAATAGACACTACAAACTCCCCAATTTCAGACACTACAGGCAGTCAACCTGTCCAATCAACATTAAATCCAATTTATACCAGCATAGTTTAGATGCTCAATCAGTACTCTCTGAACACAATGAAGACTCGCTCTAGCTTTGTCAAACGTCAAACCCTCTAATTCCCAAACCATGTAAAAAGATAAACACGATACAATATAGTTCTTACATTTAATCAAATATAAGAATTGATTAATACCCTTCTCAGTTAATTATTTTTAATAATCCAAAATCAATTAGTTACTGAATAAACCAACCACTCCATTGTTATCAGAATAACCCCCACCTTTCTTGAGAAGGGAGAATGACGTGGGGTTTGATTCCCATTAAAAGGGATATGCCAGTAAGCCATTCAATGCTTCAACTCTAAACTTTTTCTTTCCTTTGTTTCATTTATGTTTATTTTATTTCATTTGCATTATTTCATTCTCTATTGTGGCTTTGTTCATTATGTAATTTTCTTATATCTATATATTCTATTAATGTAAGTGTTTTGGGGAATGTGTGCTCCTCCCAGATCATAAGACTGAAGAGTAGATCCCCTAATTCAGTGGTTTTGCTAATATAAACTTTATCACTTTATTTGTGGCATTGTGCCTTCCCTAGAACCTGAAGTGGGTAAGAGGAAGGACCCTTGGAAAAATCATTTTTCTTTACTACTTTATAGATGTCATTTGTAAATATAGCATGCCCATGTATACATCTCCTATAAATGTACATGCACACATGAAAACCAATCATTTTAGCTGAACTTGCATGATTTCTTTTGGGCTAAAATCTTGTTTTAATTAAAATGGTACAAAAACTATTTTTATTAAAATGTTTTTAGATCACGAACCCCTGAACCCCTTTAGTTCCTAAAAGGACTAGCTTTTCCAATTGGTTAGAAAATTGATATTTTTCTAAAATGGAGTTACATAAAAAAAGTTTACTTAATCACCTTAGAATAAAACTAATTTTTCTAAAAGGTAAAGTGGCGACTCTAATCACTTCACACATGACATGCACTCCAATGGAAACATATGGATGCATAAAGGTGGGAACCTGATCCATAATCTGCGATGCCTCAAAAGCGCAATCTGAAAGGTTTCCTCTGGGCCTTGCAGAAGGTTCATAGATGCACTCTTCTAGGAAAATCCTATGGACTATTCAAGTAGGGCCTCACAGCTGGCAACTCCATTAGGGACATTTGGCAAAAATGACCAAAAACTAAGTGGGTTATTTTCTAAATAACAAAATTTTGGCTCGAAATGATGCAAAAAGTAAGTTCTCATGCATCACTTCCTATGAACTTGTATATTAGGAAAACCTTGATTGCTAATAGAATAAAGTGAGCTTTTTTCCTTAGGATTGCTTTATCGATAGCGAAATCATCCAACACTAGGGCACCCTAGATGATCCTTTTAGTTGTAATAATGAGGTACATATAGCCGTTTGACACACGCGAGCCTCCTTGGTCCACATGCGGTTAGGTGTGTCGAGACCCCATTAAGTTGTCAAGTAATGATAAGAAATAAAACCTTAGGTCTCATGTACCTTAATGGATTCTATATTACTGTCATCATGAAACCTTTCTCATTCATGCATACATGCATGCATCATTGCATTCAAAAAAGTGAAATTGGACAAAGTGGACTATTCTAGATAGAAAATCAAACCTTGTAAAATACCTTTCTCTTTGCCTGTCTGCACCTGGCTTGACATGTTTCTTTCAAAAGCTGATACTCCATTTTCTTACCCTTTTCCCCAAAAGGTCATCATGTTAACCAGAGACAACCTTATCCCACTCACTTGCTGCTGATGCCACCACTATTGGTGCTCCCACTAGCACCTGCCTTGGTGCCCGTATTACTCCACCTGCTCCATAAGCTCTACTTGCTGCATCTATATCAATCGACCTTGCTAGCATACTGGCTGCCTTTATGTAGAGATAGGAAGATGCCATGAAATTCCAATAAGAGACTCTAACATCAATGATGCAAAGCCAAGAACATGCTATCCTAGGCAAGGTCTAAAATAAGCTAAGCCAAGTTAGGATCCAGCCTACCAACCATTCTTTCACTACCTCTGATACTCAGGCTAATGAGGTGATTATTCTGAACACATAATCTGGCTATGGGAATAATACTCTTCTCACCCCTATTATGGATCCTTTCCTAAAAACGATTGAAGACTATCTCTTCTTTAAGGACCTGGCCAAAAAATTTAAAGAAATGGAAAGGTACCTATAAGCCCTTAAAAAGAAGGAAAATGTTACACTGGAGATGCATCCTTAATTATAATTAAAGATGCAAAAGGTACCTATTGGTTCTTGCCTAGAACATTTTCCTGACTTTAAGGCTTTGGTTCCTAGCCTCATTAAGGATGAAAGCTAAGCCTCATCCTCTCATTTTAAGAAAACCTCTAGTACATAGAAAGATAACAGGGTTAATGCAAGTACAACCTACAAACCACTCTAGATACAAAGAAGGGAGTTTTCTAGTTTAAAGGGGTTAACTCTGAGCTACCTTTTGCGACAGTGCTTGGAAAAGAATGCTTTCAAGCTATTAGATCCCAAGCCTATTCCCAGTCCTCTGCTAAACAACTTCAACATAAATGAGACTTGTGACTATCATCAGGGGCCCAAGCACAAAACTGATGATTGCAAAGCCCTACGCCACAAGATCCAAGATCTCATCGATGAGAAAAAGCTTTTACTGCCTGAGGTCAATATTGGCACTAATCCCCACCCACAATATAATATCAATATAATACTAAATGAATTTGGAAAGGGTGAATCAACTGATCTCATCACTAATGCCATTCCTCTAAGCAATTTCCATTACACCGGAGATGACCAATTTTCCTTAGAAAGGTCACTCTCCCAAGATTGCTCACATTTAATTGGCCAAACTTTTTTAGTGATGTTAATTCACCATGATTACTGGTATGTCATCATATACCTAAGTCATTTTGGCTAAGAGATAGTTTCTATAACCAAAAGTGGTCGAATTACTCAAGCTCCCATTCTTGCCTCATCGTCAAGCCAACTAGTGGCTTAGAATAGAGGGACTTTTAAACTTGATGAGGATCCCATATTGAAACAACTGAAGAAGACACAAGCTAAGATCTCAATCTAGAATTTACTCATGTCTTCTTATCCTCATTGCCAAAATCTTTGTAAGGCATTAAGCCAGACCTAGAAATCACCTGATAACTCCCCTGAAACTTTGCTTGCATCAATCACTACTACCATAAAAGGAATTACTATTTCTTTCTCTGACAACGAGATTTCACTTGGTGGTTCTCATAATGATGCTTTATAGATCATTATTATCCTAAAGGAGAAGACTGTACCTATGACCTTAATTGATAATGAGTCTATATTAAATGTCTGCCCTTTGAAAGTTACAAGTTGTTTTAGTTTAACTACCACTGACTTCACTCCTTTAAACAAAATTGTAGGGGCTTGCAATAACTCCAAAAGAGAGGTACTTTGGGTGGATACACTGACCATCACCATGGGGCTGACTACTTTCAAAGTCTCTTTCCAAGACATTGATAAGCTATCATGCTTCAATTTTCTCCTAGGTAATCCTTAGATCCATCAGGCTAAAGCTGTGTTGTCTACACTACACCAAAGGGTCAAGTTCCAGTTAAAGGTGGCGTTGTTACCATTAAGGCTAATCTATCAAGAAAATTTGAAGTCCCGGACACTATACCTATCTTGGAGATCCAACCCAAGTTATTGGCATATCATGTATCTAGCTTCTTGATTGTTCAGTTCATTCACACTACAGAGAATCGGAAAGAGCCACTTGCCTTGGATTTCGATCCTTATTACAACCCAATGGTCGAGAATATTCTCATACACATAGGCTATTTTCCTGGTATGGGCCTAGGTAAGAATCAATAAGGTATCACATCCTTTGATAAGTAACCCACATCTGTTCTGCCATTCAACCTAGGCTATAATCCAACTTATGATGAACTTGAGAAAGAAAAGGCAAGAGGTAGAAAAAACTCTTCAATTTCCAAAAAAATGAGGTGAAGTTGATATCATCCTCAGGCCCCATATCAGAACCTTGAATGGCTACTTCATTAAGGAGGGAAAAAAAGTTCCTTACTGCTCTTTCACTAAGCCATGGATCTGCCCTGTTATCGGTATCACAATTCCTTGATTTGAGCTATTCTCTGACATGAAACTAACCACTGAAGATTGATAGCCTATGTACTACCTAGAAAATGATTATAGGGAGAACATGGAAGCAAGCCTCTTTGGCGATATAACTGTTCTCACTAACAAGAAGGAGAAATATGACCTCTCCACTATGATCAAGCCTGCTAAAGGAAAACTGAAGAACTGGTATTTTGATGAGAGTCCATTAGAAGCAGCCAACTTTGAGACTAAATCATAAGTTAAAACTAAGTCTGAGTCTGAATCAACCAGTAGTTTTAAGTCTCCCTCTTTTGAGTCCAAATCTAATAATGATGTAATAGGTCAACTGGGATTTAACTATGAATATGATGTAACTGTGGACCTATCCCCTATTTCAATTAATAAGACATCCAAGTTTTCTATTTCCTTATTTTCTTTTACTGTTCCAATTGATGAATCTGACCTCAAATAAATAGAAAAAGAAAATAAAGTAATAAATGAAATAAATGATGCAATTAAAGAGCCTATAAACATTATCACTCATGACATGCCTAAAAAAACATTCATTTCATCTGCATGCTTAAACAAATAGGACACTGAGTCTGCAATCATAAGGTTTGAAGACTGCTTCGCCTGGCAACCTAGTGACATGACTGAACTAGATCCAAGTATGGTTGTCCATAAGTTCCCGACTTATCCAGATTACAAGTCTGTCAAGGAAAAACTTTGATGCCTGAAGCATGCCTGGTGTATTCCCATCAAGGAAGAGGTATCCAAATAACTCACTTACAGATTCATTAAACCAATAAACTACCCATTATGGTTGGAAAATATCATCCCAGTATAGAAGAAAGATGGCAGAGTTAGAATGTGTGTGGATTATCAAGACTTGAACAAGGCATGCCCTAAGGACGATTTTCCACTACCCCATATAGACCTCTTGCTCAACACATTAGCCGGTTCAGAGATGGGTTCCTCTACTGATCTAGCCGTGGGGTATAATCAAATCTTGATTCATCCTTTGGACATGGAGAAGACAACTTTTATCATAGAATGAGGTGCCTACTGCTACAAAGTAATGCCATTCATGTTATAGAATGCTAGAGCCACTTATTAGATGATGACTACTACTATCTTTAATGACTTAATGCATAAAGAGGTGTAAGTATATATCGATTACATGGTTATTAAAGGTGCAACTCTTGAACTACATGTGCAAGCACTAGAGAAGTTATTCCTTAGACTTTGACAGTACAATCTCAAACTCAATCCTAACAAGTGCATATTCGGAGCCTCATCTAGAGTGTTCCTTTGTTACATAATTAGTAAGAAAGGTATACAAATGGATCCAGCCAAGTCTAAAGCAATCCTTGACATGCCACTTCCTAAGACTAAAAAGGAGATATGAGGTTTTCTTGGCTGCCTTCAATACATCAGTCGATTCATTAACCAACTGGCCGACACCTGTGGCCTGACATTCAACTTATTGAAAAAGCATTCCTTCAAGCAATTGACTGATGAGTTTCAGAAGGCCTTTGAAAAAATTAAGAAGTATTTGTTGATTCCACCAATCCTACAACCTCTTAGGCCTAGTCAACCTCTACTGCTCTATTTGACAATCACTGAAGAAGCCATGGGAGCAATGCTGGCTCAGAAAGCTCCAGACTCACATACAGAGAATGCCATCTACTACTTGAGTAAGATAATTCTAACACACGAACTCAAGTACAAGTACATTAATAAGCTTTGCCTAGCTCTAGTATGGGTCTGCCATAAGCTAAGACATTATATAGGGGCATACATCACTCATGTCCTCACTTATCAAAGTCACCTTAAATACAGTATTGAAAAGCCTATCTTAGATAACAAGATGGCTAGATGGATGACATTTCTTATAGCCTATGACCTTAAATACATTTAGAGAAAGTCTATCAGAGACAGTGTCATTCCTGATCAACTGGCTGCTGCCCCAACTGCTGATCATTTGGAAGAACTTAAATTTTTTGATGAGGACATACTATTCTTAGAGACTGACACTAGCAAATGTACTTTGATGGAGCTGCAAATAATAAGGGTTATGGCATTAGCTTGGTTTTCCATATGCCTATCGACAAATGCTTATCTATTACAATCAAACTGGATTTGTAGGTAACTAACAATGAAACAGAATATGAAGCATATTTGTATGGGTTAGAATCACCTCTCTAGATTGGCATCAAAAACTAGGAAGTCTATGGTGAATCCAAACTTATCATCTTAAAAGCCTTAGGTAAATGGAAAATTAGAGAGTAGTGATTGGTTCCTTACCATAAGCACATCGAAGAGTTGGCCAATAGATTTAACACTCTATCTTTCATATATCTTCCTAGAACTCAGAATAAATTCATCGATACACTAACAACTCTGGCATCAATGATAGAACTATGTGATGGGTTCATTATCCATCCTATTTTGATAAGCATCAAATGCCAACCGAGCTTTCAGACACACTGCACGAGTATTCAAGTTGAAGAGAAACCATTGTACTGGGACATCTACATCTATCTCACCAAAGGTGAATATCCTAGAGGTGCCTCTAAATTAGAAAGGAGAATCCTGAGACAACTTACTAATGGATACATCCCCATAAGTGGCATCCTTTAAAAAAAATGAATGGTATTCATCTCAGATGTGTCTCAGATGAAGAGGTAAAGCATCTCATGGAAGAAATCCATAGTGAAACAGATGACACACATATGAATGGTTGGGCTCTATCTAAAAATATCATTACCAATATTACTATTGGCTCACCATAAATGGGGGCTATGCACAATATGCTTGAAGGTGCCCAAAATGCTAAGAGTATGCAAAGCTCTAGAAGCTTCCTTCTTTGCCTCTCAGCCAAATTTCTACATCGTGGCCCTTTGCTGTTTGGGGTATTGATGTCATTAGTAAGATCTCACAAAAGTCATATGCTGGCCATGAATACATCCTGATTGCCATAGACTACTTAATCAAATGGGTTGAAGCTACACCCTATCATGTTTTAAATTCCAAGAAAGTAGCTCAATTCATCAAAACCAACATCATTGTAAGATACAATGTTCCCCATGAGATCATTTCTGACAACGGCTCACACTTTCAGAAAGAAGTCGTTACACTCCTAACGAAGGAAAAAATAAAACATCACTGGACTTCCCTATACAGACCTTAGACCAATGATACAATTGAAGCTACCAATAAAGCATTAAAGAACATACTTCACAAGATGATTACCAATCACATAGGTTGGCACCAATATCTATTGAGTGCCCTCCTTAGGTACAAGACCACTTATAAGTAAACTACCAGAGCTACACTGTACTCACTAGTCTACGAAATGGAAGCAGTCCTTCCGATAGAGTTAGAAATTTAGACAGCTAAAGTTTATCAAGAAGCAAATATCTCTAAACTTGATCGGTAACTGGACTACTTTGATCAGCCCAATGCAATTAATGAGAAAAGGATGGAAGCATTCCACCACACATAAAACTACCAAATCAGACTCGTAAAACACATCAACAAACGGGTCTGAAGTTGCAATCTTTAGGAAGGGGAATTAGTCCTCAAAGAAATTAGACAGTTGTATAAAACCCTCGAGGGAAATTCAAACCTCCTTGGAGTGGACTATACATCATCAAGAGGATTATGTCAGGCAGTGGCGTCATTCTGATGGATGTTGACGACAATGAGTTCAACCATCTGACCAACCTCAATCAACTCAAAAAGTACTTCATATAGTTTTTTTATTATATTAAGCATGCATACTGGCATCACATTACCAAACAAGAACTATGTGGACCTGATTCTCTAAAATTATAATGAACTTCAATTTTCAAATTATCTTTTGTAAGGAGATATGTAGGTAGCCTTTATAAGCATGATCCAAATCACTTAATAAAAATAAAAGTTTCATTCTCCTTCACATTTGGGCTATTTAACATTGCATGCAAGAGTTAAAAAGAACAAATAAATGTAAATCAAAAAAAGAATGAAACTCGCTAAGCTAAAATCACAAATGGGTGGCTTAGGCAAAAATTATAGTACAACCTGCTAGACCGAAAACTGAAATGCGGTCTAGGTAATAATCAAGGCAGCTCGCTAAGTTGAAAATCCAAAAAAGGAGACTTAGGAAAAAATTAGAGCTTAATAAATAAAACAAAACGTTTATTGGGGTCTTATTCATCTTTTAGAACAACCAAAACTAATCATTGAAATAGAAAAATGCAAAAATAAAATTAAAACAAAAGTTTTATTTCACTAAATCCAATCTTAGTCAAGAGAGCAACTCGCTTGGCCTTCTCTTTTGGCAACAAGCTTCAATCCATCACGTAATGTACTCAGCAGACATGCCATATGTTAGACTTGTATGCCCTATAGCCCATTGTAAATGTAATATCTGAATCCCAATGGTAATAAAATATATAATTTATTTAAATGAATTCCACATTTATTATAATTTATATATGCTACATTAGTGTTTTATATGAGAAAATATTCTTAAGAAGTTAAGAATATGAATGACATATTCTTATTTTCAAAATTCTATAAAACTTATACATGGTCATAGATTTATCGATTGGGACATCGATAATTCGGAAGACCATCACCGTTGTTGTCATCCATTGTAAGCATGTGATACTTATGGTAATGGAGGTAGTGAGTCTCATACTATAGACATGTGATATCCTGACAACTTATG
>CAOJBK011415225.1:0-14523 GCA_948294925.1 Codiaeum variegatum | reverse complement strand
ATTCATTTCTAATTGGGTAGTCGCGATATGTTATGCTAGATGTCACTCACGACTTATGGGACTAAGTGTGTAACTAGGTTAACACATTTTGTGGGAAGAAATGAGTTTTCTTTATCCCATTGCCAATTAGAACATGAACCTAGTAAGTCACATACCATATAACAATTCCCATTAACTTGTATTAATCATATTAGTGATTACTTAAAGAATTTAATTAATTGTTAATGATGATTGAATTAAACATGTAATTAAATTTACAAGGATGCTAGTATATCTTGATGTTTAATTCATAAAAGGATTAATTTCAATTATGTCATAGTTTGTATGAGATACTAATGGGCGTGACTAATTGAAATGGTTTTGGACAAACAAATAAAATAATTAGGCTTAACATGAGATGTTAGTCTAATCCATATTAGATGTGGTTAATTAAGGTTTAAAGGTGATTCCTACTAATTATATGCTTAATCTAGTTGACTAAATGACTAATCAAATAGTCAAGTTTTAACTAGAACAAGTAACCATATTTCCCAACATGTTTCCTTAATTTAAGGAAAAGTTGTTGGAGAAGTTATGGGTTATAAATAAGTTGGCTTCATCTTTTTTCCTAACAATAACACACTCAAAACTAAAGGATGAAGAATAAATATTCATCTTCTTCAACCATGGCTAGAGAGAGAAAGCTTAATTTCACAATAAATTGAGAGAGAAAGTTTATTTTGAAGAAGAGTTATTCAAACATAAACTCTTCTTCAATTAACCTTCGAGAAATGAGTGTGGAGAAGCTTTGAAGTACAAAGCGAATCCCCAAGTCTCAAGTTCACAAGTAAAGGAGCAAGGATTAAACATTTGGGTAACCAAAGAGAGATGACTCAAGTTTCTTGAAGAGAATTAGAGAATAAGATTTTGGGAAAAGCTAGGTATGCTTCAAACTAGAGGATTCACACTTGAGGAGCTTAACGAAGGAGGGCGAGAGGTATTCTTACTTCAAACCTTTCTTTGTTCAACTTGTTTTTTGTACACATTTTGGTTATAATATCTTTGGTTGAAGTTATGGGTCCAAACCTAGGTATAGAAATTTATCAAAGAGTTTGATAAATAACCAAACTCTCTATGTTAAAAAAAGTTTTGACATAGAATTGATTTTTAAAGCGTTTGAAACCTTTTAATGATTTTGTTAAAAGAGTTTTAACAAAAGGTTTTATACTCAAACCCTAGGTTATGGCATTGTTTCAAAGTGTTTGAATAATTCCATAACCTAATTTTATTAAAAGAGTTTTAGCAAAATTAAGTTTTTGAAAAAGATTTTTTTTTTAAATCAAAATTTTAATTCTTTCCCAGATTCGTCTTTCACGATTTTTGCTTTCGCTGCGCAACTCCATAACATTTCTTTCAATTTTAGCCCTTGTGCAGTTAGTGCCATTGCTGGGGGTGCCATCACCCATTCTTGAATGTTCATGGAATAGGTGAAAATCCCGATTCAAATTAATCCCCCCATGATTTCCTGCCTGATCACCCATTGTTCAATCGTGGAAATAGAGACAATATCTAAAATGATGTTCATGCTCACCATTCCAATGATATCTCTGTGCACTCTAGGGTCCTAAAACTAGCTCTAAATCCAATCTAGAAGATAAATAAAGACTACAGGGGTTCCTTGTCGGTAGCCAATCTGATGCTTAAGTTAGTGATTTCCTTTGGAGAGATTCAATACATAATAGTAGATAATTTAGAGTCATTAACCTATTTTTTGTGATTTAGGCTAGTTTATATACTAACAGCTAGTCTTTAAGTCCTACAAGGTAGGTTAGTAGATAGACAACCCATGATTATAAGGATAAGGGAGAGATTCTAGGGATTTATCTCTTAGTTGTATTTCTCTTTCTACTAGAGCGAGCTCTTTTATCCATTTAAGGATGAGCTTTTACTCTACTTGAGATTGAGAGCTCTCTTTTTCTTAATCTGAGGTCGAGGGTTCGACCTCTCGCACTAGATGTGGGCCATTGACATGGCTTGGGGTCGTCCTAACCAAAGGAGTGGTTATCACTTTCTTTTCCTTATTATAGTTTTGATTACTCATGCAAAGGATTGAAACCTGGTGGTGAATATTTGGTTATGGGTAAAGGGATGTTTACATATGAATGGTGTTTGATTGCTTATTCTATCAAAATAGATCCATTAATCCCACAACCATGCAATACACAAAAACTTATAAAAAAAAGGGCTACATTCAAGATCCAACATGCTCCTCTATACTGCTTCCCTTTCTTTTATGAGTTTGACTAGTTATGAGTTGAACTGTGTACCATTGACTTTCAATGGAAAGTTATTAAAGCCTAATCAATTAGAGATGTACAACTTATGTCCATTGATTTTAACCATATTATGTTTTACATACAAATGGAGAACCTCACTCCGAGGGGAATTATAAAGGCAATTGTCTAATCTATAAACATTTTGATATGAGTGTTTATTTAAATAGCTGCTCAATTTTGAAGGATTTTACAAATTCATACCAAGATTGATGTAAAAAACCCTTACTATATGGGCTAGAGCTTCCTTATAAGTGAAGTTTTGATATGTGAAGTTCTCAGCTTTTGCTTTAGCTGTGCGGTTATTAGGCATATGAAATTCAAGTGTTGAAGTCTTTAGATTGCCCTCATATGTATGATGTTAGATTATGTGCTACTCAATCAAATGAATGAAATGTATATTTTAATGCAAGTAATTTGTAGTTTAGAGGCTCATATGGTAAAGAAGGTACCGACATTGATGAGAACCTCAATCCTAATTCTAGTGTTCATTCAACTATTGCTCATTCAGGTTCAAAAACTAATGCTTCCATGGTAATCAGGAACCTATTGGTAATTTAAGAGCTTTGGTGCCTTTCTAACATATTAATCAGAAACTACTTGAATATTAAAAAACAAAGCCAATGAGGACACTAAGGTCTTAGATATGGTAACTCTTTTTGAATTTACTCCTCAAATGGTTGACCCTCTTTATTAAACATTAAAAAGGTATGTTCTAATGGCCAAATCTTCCTAGATCAATGAGTTTTATTTACTGAAACTATTATAGATTAGCCAACCATAATTTTTTGTTTGATGGCTAAAAGAAACTATTATTTATTTTTCTTATAGAAATAAATTTTTCTTGTGATATAATAAAAGGTATTTGCAAAAGGTTGGGTTTCGCAATCTCTTTCATAGTTATGGATGTGAAGTAGTTCTCCTTTAGAAATACATGGACAATTATAGTTTACTTAGTTTCTCACTATCGTATATTAATATTAAATTACAGTTAAAGGATAAGCCAAACAAGTGACTAATTGGATTCTTTACGCATCCTAACATAAGCTTACCCTTTATGAGTTATCTAATAAATCTTGTCTACCATAGCTTTGAGTATGAGACTTTTATGATATTTTGTCACCTTTAGAAAACAAAGGTCACATTTAATTATGGAATTTCATAAAGCTATAACTAACTGTGACTTGTCTAATATTGAAATACTAAGTTACAAATTTACTTAGTGAAAATGAAGAGTCTAGATAGAGCCTTGGCAATAGATCTTTGGATTCAATTATTTCCTAGCTATCATGTTTTTAATGTACTTATATCGGCTTCTAATCATTCAACAATTCTACTTGAGGTTCATGAGGGAATCCCTTCATCATCCGCTGACAAATTTTGGTTTAAAGATGCTTAGGTTAAGGAAAGATAAAGTGTGTAAGTATCGGTCAAAAGGTCCTAAAATGAGCTTGACAAAGTGTGGTGATAGTAGGATGCTTCATTTTAAAGAGTAATTTTGACATGGACAAATTGAGAGATAAAAGGTGATGATATTTGGTTTTGGCTTATAAAAAGGCTTATGATTCTTGTTTTAAAACTTCTAGCTGGTGAGGAAGATTATTGGAAACAAAAAGCCAACCAATTTTGGCTTCAAATTTCAGACCTTAATATAAAAATATTTCTATAATACTTAAGAAAAAGATTTTTAGCAAATTTTAGATGATAATGGGGAAATGGGTAATGTAAGGGTAAAGTCTCGAAGAGCATATCTTTTCTTTTCTTTAAATGGTGATGTTGCTCCATTACATGCAAAGTTACATCCAAAAATTTCTAGTGAGCCTAGTGACATTTTTATTAGTCCTTTTTCACTACAGAATGTTAAAGATGCATCCAAATAAATCTTTAGGCAATGATGGGCTTAATATGGGGGTTTTCTTGTATTATTTGAGAATTGTTAGATCGGGTGTTTATCATATATAAAGAATGCTTATTTACTGATAGGGCATAGTGACACTCTTATAATGTTAATTCTAAAAAATCAACCCTTCAAAACCTATCTTATATCATTGTAAAATGTATATTACAAAATAATAAGCAAAATGTAGGATAATAGGCATTGATTTGTCTTACCATCAATCATTTTGGATAGCCAAATCGCTTTCATTCAAGGATGCTTGATTATAAATAATGTTATGGATGTACAATATCTAAAAACATATGGAATGTTTCGTATGATTTACATTAAAAATGCCCATTTTCTTCATTTGTGAAGAGGGATTGTCTATACTTTTACAAGATAATGAGAATTTTGGATTGTTTCATAGTTGTCATGGTAGATGATTACTATTAATTTTTCAAGTTAACTTATCTAATTGTAAGCATATTAAAAAGATTTTATATCTATATTCTTCTTATTTTTCAGTTAAACATGCATAAAGTAGCGAATAATGAAGTCGACTCAATTCTGAATATTTCTGAAACGAATTCCCTTAGTTCCTATGTTGGTAGGAATAAAACTAAAGTTTTCACTATTTTGAGGAACAAGGTTTACAATTGTGTGAACAAATGGAAGAATAAGCTTCTTACACATATAGGTGAAGAAGTTTTGAGTAAAAATGCACTTTAACATTTTCCTACTTATATGAACAAAAAAGGTTATGTTCTAATTTAAAACAAATTATAAATCCTTTTGGTGGCAACAATAGTCTAATAATAAATGGGTGAGAAATGATATATTGATTTTTCATAAAACTGTTAGGTAGAGTGGTCTTTCAAAAATTTTTATGATTTCAAATGGGGATAGAGACTTTATTTTGATCATTCTTCCTTTGTTGTCATTTCTAAATGCTAAGTTTGGCAACAATCGCAGTTTAATTACTAACTAGTTATTCTTTACTTAAGAATACTTATTTCATTCATGTGGGACACTTGGAGGGATCCATGGCTTCTTGATAGACAAAATCATAAACTAACACTGCAATCTCCTTCAAGTTGTGCATATTTGAAGGTTAGCTCTTTTATTAATTCTATTGGTCATTCTTAGGATGTAAATATGATCACATGAATAATTAATGATGGGAATGAACCCCATCAATAATACTAAGTCCTTAAGACAGCTTGGGTTTTTCTATAATGGGCTTGATCTATGTGGTCTACAATCATAAAGACACATTAGAAGGCCAGACTGGGTGCTTGGTAATGGCCTTCTGATGCTCAAGTCAGTCACTGGTCTTAGAAAGAATCCCACAAGCTTGGTGCCCAAGAGTATTTACTAAAAATAAAGAGAGAAGTAAGAGGAAGAAGAAGATGAACTTAAATAGTTTGATTGTGGAGAGCCTTATATATGGATCTCTATTACGGATAAGCTAATGATCGGACTGCTATCACATTTCCTTATAGAGAAAGGTTACCATTAGATTAAAAGGTATTGTACTAAGGAAGAGGTGGCAGGAGATGATTGGCTCACCACCTTGAATATCCTTTCTTGTTTATGTGTGCTAGAACCTGGAGGTGGCTCTGAGTAGGGGAGGTAACTCTCTGGAAATTGTGGGCTGTGTCAGGATGCGTGCTCTCATACTATTGTACTACCTTAGTTAGAGTGATTTGTCTCCATGCTTTGGACTAAGCTTCCCATGAGCCTGGAACATCTATCATCTAATATTCTGATCTTTTGGACTAGGCTTGAGACTCACTGGCCCTCTAAGCCTCCAACACGTCCAGATTGACCTCATCCATTTCTTGAGGGGCATTTTTTACATTCTTAAGCCTCTATATAGGTCCGAGCTAAACTCCATCGAGTGATCTGTTTAACCGAACCCCTATCAGCTTCCCCCTATTTTTGGGAAGGTAGGATTGAGCTTCCCAGTGAATAAGATGTCCGCAAGGAACCTTCACAATGGTTATCTGGTTACCTTTTCATCAGGACACTTTTATTCATTGTCCGCTAAGGCTATCCCCCTAGATGTCTCTTTAATCACTTCTCTAATATGTTACATCCCATTAAGAGACTTTTCTCACAATTAACTGTGTTGCAACCATTTTTGCTTCCCCATGCACAATTACCCATAACAATCATTGCAATTTATTTTCTCTCTTAAATTTGTTCCTCCGATTGGTCAAGAGGTTTGGTTTTGTCTCCTCACGACACATGTCCTCCTTCCAGATACTTCTTAGGGCCGATAAATACCCCTTTGGTAATTGTGTCTTTCTTCACTTTACTTACCTTACTATTACTCTGCCAAAATTTTCCCATAATTCATTTTTCTTCATCTTTGTAATTCAAAAACTATCAACACTTGCTTTAACAATGGCTTCCAACCAACCTCAAAGTGTTGTTAATCAATACAACAAGAAGGGAAAGGCTTCTTCTAAAAAGAGGAGTAGGGATGTGGAAGTCGTAGCCACTGAGTCTATTGAAGCAAAAGTGGTGGAGTTGGAAACCACCAAACAGACTAGAAGAGCCCCTCCTTCTAGAGACTCCTTCAAGAATGATGAGGAATATAAGGAGCTTTTGTGCAACTACTGGCAGGATATAAACCCTTTATAAATATATGGATGAGCCCTTTTTAAGAGCAATCACACTAACACCCTCCATCAACCACCTTCGCACTTGTGACTCCTGTAGTGGACAATAGGATATATACCCCTGTTGAGGGCAAGGAGTTGCCCAATGATAATGGGCACTGCATTGTGTTCTTAGAACAATTTAAGAATGTGTTACTGATCCCACCATCTCCTTTCATTGTGGACTACTTTAAGATATTCAAACTAAATCCACTGATGGTGACTAACAATACCATCTAGGACATGCACTACTTCGAGGTTCTTTTCTATGCCTTAGGATGTCCTAATGTCAAGGCAACCATGTTCCAGATATTTTTTAGGATCCATCTGATAACAGACATGCCCGGCCTTTACATGTTCGTTAGGCAAAATAAGAGGGGACTATTTTTGGGTAAAAAGGACAATATGGGGCCTTAGAAGGAAGCCTTTGCATCTTCATTCTTGAGGGAGGGGGGGATGGGGGGATAGGATCCAGAGGCTAGTTTTGGATTTAATGGGGCCCTCTAACATCCTAAAAAAGGAACATAGCTAAATGCCCCCGACTGGCCTACTAACCTAAAGGGGCCTAATGAGCTAGTGAAGAATCACTACTTGTGCCTGAGGGCTCTGCTCGAGCTAAAGGCACAGTACGACCAATCAAGGTTATTAGACATCAATTTTTTGAATAGACTAGACCAGTCTCCATTTGCAATGGAGACTTTACAAACCCTATCTGGCAAGTCTTCTCATTCTCTTACCTTTTTTTTAGTTATGTCACCACTTACTTTTATCTCTTACTTGGTTTTCAATTTCTATGGATGTATTAGATTGAGGTAAAGACCTGGCAGATAGAATGCCCACTAATATCTAACATCAGCACATTTGTACTGAAATCGCCATCCCCATTTGGGACTTCCTTATCAGGGAACCATGGCTCTGAACCAGGGAGGAAGTGAAGAAGTTCCTTTCCTACCATAACCCGGAGAGGGCCACATATCATTCCCTCTTTTGTTTCTTGAAAGGAAAGGAAGAAAGTGAAACTGATTACTTCTTTGTTGAATGGGTGGGGTTATAAGCTCTAGAGGTTCCTCCTCTTCCAATTCCAACAACTTTGGTGGAAGTAGCTGCCAATGCAAATGAGTTTGTTTCAACAGGCCATCCTACTAATATACGCCTCCCCAATCTGTTCAGTGTAAGGTACTATCCATCGAGGCTCTCCAAGCCAAGATGTCTGTATGCATTAAACCCAGACCATTTTACACCAATTTAGATTGTAACACTTTTGACCAGTCCTTCGAGTTTGAGGGGGCCCATAAGTATGACACCATAAATAAGGAGGTGAACCTTAGATTTGAAGAGCTCATTAAGGAGTATGAAGTCCTTTAGGAAGGTTATATGAGGGTCATAGAATTTTTAGAATGAACCTCCCCCAACAAAGGCCATTTTTTGCGCCCCCTAGTGCTTCTCCGAGAGGGTGTAGTTCTTTGCTTAGACGAGGAGGCTAGTGTCACTCAGGCAGCAGGCCTCATCTGGACTTATGAGGAAGCTCCAGTCCAAAGCACACCTCAAGGAACATAGCTCAAAAAATTTTAGCTGAGACTTCCACTCCCTCTGCCCCTTTTCATTTTGAAATTCCCCCTATTGAACTTGTTGTCCCTCCTTCACCTTTTGCTACCCCTGTCGGGGTTGGGAGTTTCACCAAAATACCAAATTCACCTCCCTCGTTTAACCCCAATAATTCTTTTTTTCATTGAAAGTTGAGACAAGATCCTGTTACTATATATTTCCACTTTATGGAAGTTCCCCTGAATGAGCCTTCTTTCTCTAGCTCAGATTTTAAGAGTGAGGAGTTTGAGTGGGATGCTTATAACTTCATCATATCCCCTCCTATACCTTCTTCTAACTTACAACCCCATAAACCTTTGCAAGTGATACATCCCATTGTTATAAGGGTGAAATAGTCTATTTTGAGACCTCGTCCAAGATTTGTAATTCATAGGACTAAAAGGCTCGCAGGTCGGAAGTTACCTCCTGATAGTGATGGTGTTGAATAATAACAATTTTTGTTTTATTTTATCTATTTTGACTTGTCATTTCTTTCTTATAGATTTATTCTTTTTTATTTTCATATGGGATCAAATTGAAAGAGGAGATAGAGGTGCCTCCTCCCATTCAGTTGGGTTCATTGATCTCTCCCCATCCTTCTTCGACTCCTACTACCCCCCCTCGCGCCCCCCCAGTCCAAGATTCTAACAACTAATCCTCCCACCAGTGTTCCAGATGCCCCATCTACCACTACTTTAGAACTTGCTGATAAAGATGCCCCTGGTGAAACATTATTCATACCTTCTAGGCCTCTACTAACTGCCATCATTCCTTCTTTCGTTAAAAAGGTGTTCCATCTGTTACCTTCTTTGGCTGAATTTTAGAAGGTCATGGCGGGGCCCGATCCCTTAGAGGTTGCAATCAATGAAACTCCCCTTGGTCCTTCTGCTACCAAATCTCCTCATTTGGCTATCCATACTGAAGGAGTCTCCTCGGTGGATTATGTTGTAGGGGAAATGCAGGAAACTCAGAAGGATACTAAAATTTTTGGCAGCCTTGATCCTCTCAATTCTGAAGGGGCTCTCACCCTAATACCCTTGTCCAACAAAATGCACAAGATTCCCATGGGACTTAGGAGGTCTTAGTTTCCTCTATTGACACTCCCATCCCCGCTGCTCCTATAGTCTTGTGGCCATCCCCAAATGAGGATGTCGCTCCTCCCATCCCTACCTCTTTATTCTCCTCCTGGACCTTTTCTTTGGGCAGCCAGAGCCGGACAATTCCACCACATTTGCTATCCTTGAGATATGGACTAAGTGTAAGCAGCTTGTCATTCTTTTTGGCCTTTTTGATAATCCTTGTATCTTTTCATCGCATGATTTCTGATTTAAATGAATTTTTACTTGTAGAAGGATATTCAACAATAGGGACAATTGCAATCCGATCTCCAAGCAGCTCGTGAGGTGGCAAAGGAGGCTTTGGTACAAGCTAAGGAATACCGTTGCTCTTGGGTGGAGGGGTGTAAAAAAGTGGACAAATCTGTGGAGGATCTTTGCCTAGCTAGGGCGGGAGAAAGAGCAGTTACAGAGGAGGCTGGTCGTATAAATGTGTAAGTGGAAACCCTTATTACCTCCAATAAGCAATTGGAGGCTGCCTTGAAGGTGGAGAGGGACACCCTGGATGAGAAGCAGGCAAAGTTGGATAAAACTCAAAAGAGAAAACAAATGCTTCTCAAGGAGTATTCCCAAGTGAAGAAGACTTTGGACTTTACCACCTCTCAGGCTAATGCCTTAGAGTTTGATAGGCTGAGTATGTTGGAAGCTTATCTCTATTCCAATCCCTTTTAGAAGCTAAATTACATGCACAATACCAAGGCCTTGGTTAGAGGGTACAATTTTGACTTATCGGAGATTCAAGCTATTCATGCCAACATTACTAATGATTTTCCTCCAATGCAGAAGGAACCTAAAAATAGCCAGCAGGTTCCTCCCTGGAGCCATTATGTGGAGGCCTTGAATCTAGCTTCAGCTAGCCTTCATAGGACTAAGGAAGATCCCTCCCCTACCCCCACCCCACCCCACCCCCCGTCTGGCTAAATATCCGATCTTGGGATTTTAGAGGAGGAGGTCCAAGGGGAAGAAGGGAACTTTGCAGTTGTTGTAATCCTCCCAAATTAGGCTTTCCATTTGTATATTTTTATGTATTCTCAACACTTGTAAAAAATTTTTAATTTTATGAATGGAAGTCATTTTTTTCATTTTTATTATGTGATGGTCAATACTTAATTGTTTTCTTATTTTGTTTTTTTGCAAAATCCCTTTGAATGGGCCTTGCCTTAGCAAAGGTTTTCCCTTCCTCTATAGGGAAGGACTTTGCTTTAGCAAGGATTCTCCATTCCTTCTTGGGGAAATACCTTGCCTTAGCAAGGCTTTTTCCTTCCTCCTTGGAAAAGGACCTTGCCTTAACTTCCTCTTTAAGGAAGGATCTTGCCTTAACAAGGGTTTTCCCTTCCTCCTTGGGAAAGGACCTTGCCTTAATAAGGATTTTGCCATCCTTCTTGAAGAAGGACCTTGTCTTAGTAAGGGCTTTTCCTTCCTCCTTGGGGAAGGACTTTGTCTTAGCAATGGTTTTGCCTTCCTCTTTAGGGAATGACCTTTCCTTAGAAATGGTTTTTCCTTCCTCCTTAAGGAAGGAACTAGCTTTAGAAAGGGTTTTCCCTTCCTCCTTGCGGAAGGGCCTTTCCTTAGCTAGGATTTTTTCTTCCTCATTAGGGAAGGACCTTGCCTTAGCAAGGGTTTTTCCTTTCTCTTTAGGGAAGGACCTTACCTTTGCTAGGATTTTCCCTTCCTCTTTGGAAAAGGACCTTACCTTGGTAATTTATTCATAATTAGAATAAAGACAATCTTTAAGAGAGAACTGGGCACTATTATCATTAATTTTCAATTACTTATAATAAAATTTTAGGTGTTGGACATTCCAGGTGTGAGGGATATTCTCATCATTCATTGTTACAAGTTTGTACATTGTTGTCCCTATGACCTTAGCTATATTGAAAGAACCTTCCCAGTTGGGTGCCTTCTCTCTTTCCAGTGGCTTCTAAGCTTCTCATTATTAAGTCCCCTTCTTCAAAAATCCTAGACTTGAATTTTCTATTGAAATAGGAAGTAGATCTGTTCTTGTAATTCATTTGCTTCATGATGACCTGGTTCCTCAATTCTTCTATCAGATCTAGATCGATTCTCCTTTAAACATCATTGGAGGCTTCCTCACTGTAGTTAATTATTCTGCTTGGTAGCTCAATATCCATGGGGATCACTACCTCTGTACCATATGTTAGGTTGAAAAGAGTCTCTCATGTAGGTTCCCTCAATGTGCTTCAATAGGCCCATAAGACATGGTGGAGTTCCTATGCCCAATTTCTGCCATAGCCTTCTTTTCTCCTCTTAAGGCCCTGCAAGAGGGTCTGGTTCATCACCTCTGTTTGTTCGTTGGTTTGTGGATCGGACAAAGATGAGAAGTGATGCTTGATGTTTAATCAAGAGCAAAATTTTCTCATGTTTGCGTTATCAAACTATTTCTCGTTATCACTTATAAACTGATAAGGAATTCTAAATCTATATATGATGCTTTTTAACAGGAACTGGTTGTGAGGCCCCACCAGAACGGCCCGTGAGATTTTCCCTCGAATAGCATGCCTGTGGACCTCTTACAAGGTCTAGAGGAAACTTTTCAGTTTGTACTTTCAAGGCATCACAAATTGTGGACCGGATTCCCACATTTATGCCCCTACATATGCTTATTGGATTGCACATAGTGTGTGAAGTTATTAGATTAGCCACTTAACCTTTTACAAAAATTAGTTTTATTCTAATGCCAGTCATTTTTGCTTGACAGAGCGATATGACTTCTAGTTTAATGCTAGGCCTTTTTTTAAATTCTATGCAAATGTTGCTTTGCTCTTAGCTAGAAAGGCCTTGGCCTCCTCCTTCTTTTCCCCCAAAAGGTTGGCATTGAGCCGGAGACATTTCTGAGACATACCCTCTTCTATTAGGAATTCCTCTAATTTTTCCACTGGTTGAGTCCTCTGGGGGGTCTACTTCTCACTTATTTAAACTATACCTACTTCTTCTACTTCTATATGGATCATGGTCAACTTTTTCTTGACAGGTTCCACTATATATTCTTCTTGAGGAGTCCCGAATATGTCTAGCTTTGTTCCATCGGGTAAGGGAACTCGGATTCTTCTTCTCCTCACATTAATAATAGCATCGAAGTCATGTAACTAGGCTCTTCCCAATAACACATTGTAGGCTATCGGAACCATCACCACTATAAAAGTGGCCATCATAGTTACTTCCCTGGGTGCTCTTCCTAATGTAAATGGTACTGTGACTGTCCCCACACTAGGAATTACAATCTAATATAGGGTACGAATGGGATTCTCCAATTCTTTTCAAAAGCTATATTGGAGAACAAGTTTATAGAGCTTCCATCATCTACAAACACCCTTTGTACATTATAATTATAGATGATGTCAGTTATGACTACTGGGTCTGCCCTTGGCTTGAATTTCCATTCCCCTTCTTCTACGAGTCTCATTATTCCATTATAGAACACATATTCTAGCTTTTCTTTCTTTTGGGAAAAATCTTTAGCTTATTACGGCTCAGGGTGACTCCTGATGGTCCGCCTGTTAAACTATCCACATTACCCGCTAATCCGTCATTGATGATGAGGGCCCCTTTTCCCCTATCTACCTTGTTGGTGCTAGCCTGATCTTTCTTCACGAAGCCTTTCAGGTGGCCCTGTTTAATGTGCCTTTCTATCTCCTCCATTAGTATTCTACACTTGTTAGTACCATGCCTATGAGTAGTATGAAATTTACAATATTGAGCCTTGTCTCTCTTATCTAGATCTCCCCTCAACGGCTTTGGCTTCTGCTAAATGTCTCTATTTTGCAATGAGGTGAATACCACCTCCGGAACTACTATAAGTGGAGTTAATTTTGAGATATCCAGGGTGTTGTAGGTTTCGGCTCTAGCTTTCTGTATCGAGCGAATTATCTTTACTTTTTCAGTAGCTTCTTTCTTCCTTATCTTTTTTTTCAAGCTTTGGGGCCACCTCCTTTATCCTCCTTTTAGCCTATTGAATATTTTTATAAGCCTCATCTTGGCAGAAGTACTTTAGGGCCAGCGCCATAGCTGCTTCCAAGGTTTACGGAGCCTTTCCACTAAGGGCTTTGAAGTACCTATCATGGATATTGCCATTCTATAAGGCTTCCACTACTCTGAACTAGTTAAGTTAGGTTACCTTCAAGACTTCTCTGTTGAATCTGACTAGGTAACCCCTCAAAGATTCTCCCTTTGACTATTTGACTTGTTCCAGAGATTAGGTAGTCATTTTTAAAGGTATACTCAACCCAAAATGTCTCAAAAAACTTCCTGCCAGCTACTCAAAATTAGCCATACATCCAGGCTGTAATCCATCATACAATTTTATGGCCACTCCCTCTAGGGATCCTCTAAAATCTCGATACTTGATGGCATCACTTGTGTAATATAACTCTATAGAATGCTTGTAGTCCATCAAGTGGGCTATGGGATCAGCAGAGTCATCATATTTCTTGATGTTGGGAGCTTTAAATTTGTTTGGCGTGTGATACTCTATGATTTCTAGGACAAAAGGTGATTTCAATGCCAGCACCAATTTTAAATCTCTATGGATCCTCCCTTTCTCATGATAAATCTCATCCGCCATTATCTTGCTAGCCTCATTTCTTAGCTCTTGAGGCTTATTCTGGCTCATAGCCTCCTAATCATCTGCTCTACTTCTTCTCCTATGTGACCTTTATGGGGATTACCTCACATTACTCCCTCTTCTTTCATGATCAGAATGAGCGACCATTGATCTGGTCCCCCAAGAGGGTTCCCTGGTACTACTTTTCATTGATTTACTTCTCTTTTTATCTCTCCCTCTTACGCTCGATCTTTCCCTTTCTCTTCTGACATCCTCTGCTACTTCCCCCCACAACCCCCTCTCTCTATTATTTCTAGCTTCTTCTCCCTCTCTTCCCCATTGTCTCTTTTTAACCCTGTCTCCTTTTTCATTCCCCCCCCCCCCCCCCCAATCACGTCTCCAATGA